>JAQQTN010000031.1:0-32259 GCA_029379255.1 Theileria luwenshuni
GGCTGCCAACGTAATATTTGATCAGAAACAGGCAAAGGGTGTAACTTATAAGGCTTTATATTTTCATTTGATGTATAATCAATCCACTTGTCAACCCAGTCAAAAAACAAAAACTTGAGGAGACTACTATTATCATAATACTTATAATTCTTATTTGCCTTAAAGTTTCCCTTTAGGTACAACCTACTTTCCCATATGTTTTCGTTTTTTTGGTCATATGTACTTCTTGAGCAATATCTGCTCAATATACACGTTTCCGTTACATTTGTCTCCTTATCTACCATACCAGATGGACTCTTAACACCTTTTCCTCTCCTTTGAATAATACATTTTCCCCATAGATTCTCAGTTTCGAGATTACTTGACACAAGACGTTCAGGTGGTTTCTTTCAGTAATAACAAACTTTTATATGTTATTGCATACCTGAAGTCACACATATATAACAATTGTAAAGTACTTATTATGTGTTTATAGAGATGGAACTATTATAGTGCCAAATCAATCTTCCATATCTATTTATATTATTTTTATTAAATAACTTTCTTCTTATTTTAGTTTTATATCCTTTTATCCTTATTTGACAGCACAATGTTATTATATTCTATTACTTTTAACAACTCCTCAATCTCCCTAAATATTATCGTTTTAATTAGTTTTTTACTTGAGATAATCCCTTATTTCCCTTGTAATACCATTTTCACTAATTATATTAGATATTGATTCTATAATTTTTTATAATCTCAATTGTCTTACCTGTGGATTTTTTTATCAGGGAGGGGTGCAAATAATGTAGTTTGACAATGAAAGTTTTAGAACTTTTTAATATGATTGACTCTTTTTTACCTAAAAAATTTTATGTTTTCATTATTTACCTTTGAAATTTCCAATAAATTCCCAGAAAATGGTCAGAACATTATCTATATGCAAAAATGGGTTTGTGTTTTCGTAGTTTTCCTATTAATTTTTGTTTGTTCATTTTTTACCTTCGAAAGTATAAAATCTATTGATATGATGTGTATATTATACAGATGAAACAGTGCGATGTCTCTATTGTCTGAGGGTTCTAGGCACCTAATTGTATTCCCTTCTTTTTTGACTTGTATTTCTGATTTATCCCTAATAATAATAATCGAGATAATGAATACCATTCTTCTGATCCTTCGAGAGTTAATTTTAGGAAATATGAGAAGTTTTCTAGAGAGGTGATCAATGATAAGTCTGGAGGAAAAAGTTCGTTTATGAATCTGCTATTTAATAGTTTCGGTAGTCCTGAGGACGAAATAATATTATAAACTGCATTGTTCTTAGCCAGGAGACAAAGTATTAGACTTCTGAATTTTTTTACCGATTCCCTTTTGCCTCCAATTGAGATTTCCATTAGAATGTTAATAAGTGACGCAGACTAAATGATTATACACTTATAAAATGTTACTTGCAAAGCTGAAAGTTGAAAGAAGTCTATTTCAAGTCTCGTTGTTGCCAGAAAATTTGGAAAGCCTTCGTATATGTACTTGTTGAGTTTGGAGAGGAGGAGGACGAAGAGGTTACCGGACATCCTAGATTTTCCATAAAAATAAATCTCACCTGAATTTGAATAGCTCCTGTAGTATTTGAACTGGAATTCTCATTATTAGGTTAAGTGGGTTCTGGTTTAGTGATAGAAAGTTGGATGACAGATTTCTTTGAAGTTCCAATTTTGGGTCAGTGAGGTATGTTGAGGAATATATGTCTTCCAACATCAGGATTTTATCTTTGTCTTGTGATTCTTCTAGTACAAAATTGAGTATTGAAGCGTCAACTATTGCAAGGTAGGAAGTTGATTTGTTGAATAAGTATGATATTCTCACGTAATGGGAAAACCATTTCCACTCAACTGATTGTGTCAGAGTTTCAATTTCCTAATAGTTATTTATTTGTTATTATATATACCTCTAGGTTTTCTTCATGTTTCCTTCCCATTAAAAGTTTGTTCCTGAAAGAGTTTGATATTTTCTACTTACTTAAAGAGCCAATTTGACAGTGTGTAGTAAAGTATGTTGGTCGCGAAGTAGAATCCCTGGATGTAGTTAATCCTCTTGTTTAGAACGACTAGGGAATTTGACAAAAGTTTTGAGAATGAGAATAATCGCGTATAATAATTGTCTCCAAAACTATTTCGGTTAAACTTGTTTATGAATTTTGTTGTGAAATCGTTAAAGATGTATGTTATTGAAACATGAAGGATGTTACAAATGAAAATCTCGGTTCCAAAGCATTCCATGATTACCTTTTTAAAGTCTGGGAGAATGTACTTCAGTTGAACGTCGTGTGTGCAGAAATGCATTGCTGGTGACCAGGGCAGACTGTAGAGCAGTCTCATATATGTAACTTCGTTTAGTCTTATGCTAGTTATTTGGTTATGGATTGCTATCATATACAACAGTATCACTCCCACCCTAGAGTGTAACTGCTCTACTTGATCCGATGTTTCTCTGAATTTCAAGTTTATTATGAACATATATGTATCCCAATCCTATGAATTAAATAATTTAAAAGGCATACCAGAAAACTATTCATTTTAGATATCTTATTCGCCACTTCCCCTCCTTTGTTAAGGTTTTCCGAAAAGGACTTCATAAAAGACTCAACGAATATTTTTAGGTAGAAGAATTCACAATGTCTTTGATTTTTAAGTCCAATTGGCCTGTTATATAGGTAATTATGATTCAGGTCTGCTGTATTTGAGGCCCTAACTATGTGTAAGATTACAAGTCCGGTGAATAGGTTTGTGAATTTACAGTCATCATCTTCTGACAAAAGCCTCAAGTCTGAATTGTAGACCGATGTATACTGAAATTTTTGATAAAATTTATGCCTACCATTGCAAAATTGCCTAGTATTTTCATGAACAACTCCATGTGCGGGAACTTGAGATCCAAGTAGTTGTTTCTTCTTATCAGGAATGTGTTCAAGATTTTTATCAAAACTGATCCTCTGTTTTCCATTAATTGGTAAGTCTCAATTGAGTTTTTTACGACATTTTTGAGGATCAAGTTTGTAAAGGATGTTAAAAGGAGTTCATGGTTCCAGTAGAATGATGATATCTGTTCAAATAGATAGTTAAAAATGGTCTCGAGGACTCTAACTTTGTTGACCAAACTAAGGAACACAACAAGATTGTGAATGGATGATGTTTCTAGTAAATTTGTAAGGTTTTTACAATGGTCACAGTGTGACTCAAAGTTAGCCGAGCCAAGGTGTTTCAGAACCACATATAAGTATGACAACCTATTGTTCCAGGTCCCCAAGTTATAGTTTTGAAACAAACCAAAACTTTTGAAGCATCTGATGTATTTGAGTCTGTTTGTTATGTAGTCGGATCTGAGATAAGAGTAGTTCTCAGTTAAAGTGATATGATTATTGTCGAAGTAGTCACCGCTAAAATAATTGACAGAAATATTGTGAAAGCACTCCTCGACAGACTTTCCAAAATGGTTAAAATCTAGGGAAGTGTTATAGTCTTCGACGTAATGAATAAGTAACAGCTCCATCCTAAGAATGTCGTCTCCTTCATAGTCAGAAATGGAGTCGTAAGAAAAATTAAGTTTTCCCAAGAGCTTATCATTGTAATAACCTTCCACAGATGAAGATGAAAATGATTCCTTTATGGTTTCTAAATCATCAGTTATCAAGAATAGTTAAAATACCTATAAAATTCGAGTTTAGTCCCATCGATGAAATGTGTATTCATTTCATGGGTTAAAAAACAAAATTAGCGATAAAGTTTAGTAAATCATAATATTATATACATTAAATAACTATCAAAATAGAAAGAATCAAATTGTATACATATTAAAATACATATTGGGTATCAATATAATGAATAAGTATTTTTATTGTTTATAGATTAACACAGTTTGTATTTAATTATCTTTTTCAAATATTTATATAGTATTCAATTCAACGACCTTCCTTTGTATTATTTAACAGATTCATATTTTTTTTCATTGATGTGTAACATGTTAAATTTAAAATTTGATGTCATTAATACCTCTTATTATCCTGTTTCTAATAAAAAGCACAGAAGAATTATGGAATTCGCTGGATTCTATTAGAAAAAATCCTAGAAATAGAATATCCTTCTCTTTAAACACACACTCAACACATTCACTGAATCCATATTCTCCACTATTCACAAGAATCAAAAACTATGATTCCGTTGGAGATTTCAATGTTAAACTTAAGTCCAAAAATATTTTAAAAAATGAAAAATATCCACTTAAACTATTCTCACACCAAAAATATGTATTGGTACACTCAGATAAATCTTCCACTAGTTACACTCACTATACAAACATATTCTCAGATGTTTTGAATGAAACTACACAAGCAGATTCCATTGAAGATGAAGAAGAACTAGAACCCACACAAGAATCCTTAACAGATTCAGATGTTCTTCCAAACAACGAAGACATATTCGATTATTTTGAAAAGACTCCTCAAGATGATGACTCCTTTAAACTGAATTGGCAACATCCTATGCCATGTTGCATATCTCAGATTGCAGCATTTAGAGCAGTTAAAGAACTTATGCCACCTAGTAAACTTAATGAGTGCTTTGATATAACTGATGGTACAAAACTAGAGGATATTGTTTCAACAAAACTAGGTCCTTATCTTAACACCCTTAGCTACGAACTGTTCTTCAAGTATCAAAAAGGATTCGAGTTTGATTCTGAAGGAGGTGAAATTGTCAAAACTGAAATAAAACCTCTTAAGGTAGATAGACCACCTAACTGTCCTGAGTTGGAGGCTGACAAGCCATGTCCATCAGTTCCACTCGGTTGGAGGACATTTGCAGTATTGGGACTATTTGATTACCCAAATTATAAGGGTATTTTATAATTCAATCATATTTTTCAGATGACCCTTCACTATACTGGTATAGTAAACCATTATCAGATGGAGATCCACCTCCAAGAATTTCATCAGGACTATTCAGATATGGAGATAAGTTTAATCTGATGACATCAAGAGATGCTATCGCACCAGATGGATCACTTCTACACGCAACAGACAAAATATCACCTGGAGAATTGTACGCCGGAGAAAAGGGAGAAGTACCAGTTATGCTTTCAGAACCTCCAGAAGAATATAAAACAATAAACAAAGATATGTACAAACATAGAATTTCAGATGATGGAATTTGGTTTAGAAAAAATTTTGAAAGCATAATAGGAAAGTTTTCAATATTGCAGGCACTATGGGCTAGACTTTCTACAACTATATTGAGATCCACTTCCAAGGTTATCAGGCTCTATAAACTCAAGACTAGAAAGCTCTACAAGAAAGGTATAAGTTCATGTTTATGAAGATAAATTCAGAAATATTCACCGTTGAAAACAAGCTTGATGTAACCGAGTACTATAAAAACAAGAAGAAAGATCCCGTCGAGTTTAATTTAGGAGTACTTTACTTCATGGCATCACCAACACTTCACCACGCCTTACAACTATGCTGCTCTGACCCTATGGCTAGGTCAAATTTGTACAAAAATCTACTCATTTTTGAGATAAATGATTCACTAAAGGATAAACTAACTGCCAGAAGGGACAAAGATTTGAAGAACCCAAGGGAATACATGATATTAGGTACATTATTTAGTGATTAAATAAGGCATATCCACAATTAAGAAACGTTATCAAAAACTAAAAACAATATTCTTTAGGAAGATATTCCAGAGATGAACCAATAAAAATGTTAAGCGACAGGATGTCAAGATTTTTGATCAGATCAAACTGTGTCAAGTCATACTATGAACTCAAAAGTCCCAGAAAAGATAACATAGACGATATAAGTTTTCCCGTTAATCAGATGCTACCATTCAAACAGTATTTGAAATCGATGCTTAAAGATCCCAGAATCAAAAAGGCCTGTATTAACGTTAACTCAAGTACGCCCATTGGAGATTTGGCAATAATTAATAAATTCGAGTTTGATGAGGCACTGGAATGGGCAAGAAGGAACCCTTATACCAGATCTGGTTGTTACGACAGTTTGTTTGTTACAATGGCCCACGAAGTTGGTTTCTACGGACAGAATTGTAAATACGTACTGCCAGTACCAATAAGTAAAAAATTGATTCCATGTAGTCAAGAATACGTTACAATAAGTAGTGATCCTTTGGAAATATTGAAGGATAGGATGAAACAGTACTCAGGTCATGTTCTAACAATACCTCATGATACAAGTCAATTGGTAGAACAACTAAAGGCAAAAAACCAAAACTCGAAAAGAGAGCTCAAAAGCAATGTTGATAAACTCCTTATTACAATCAAAAAAACTGTTTCTAATGACTTTAACGCAGAAAATGTTTCAGCTATGTTTTGTTCGTCAGTTAAAAAGCCAACAGAATATGAGGTTTACCAAAAGCAAAAATATTCCGTACTCATTGATCAACCTAACCCCTCCAAAAGAAAAGGAAAACTTTGTTCTGTTCAAACCTTTCCAAAATTCCCTTTCACGTTAGATCTTTTGAGGAAGACTTTAGATGAAAATGCACCAGAAGAGTTGGATAGGCCATTTTATGCAAAATTCCTCCAAAATTATATCTATGTATCTCTTCCAGAAGGCCACTTTTTTGAACCACAATACGAGTATGATAACAAGCCCTTCAATAGTTCTGAACAAGGAGAATTCCAATCTAATGTAACTGCTGAAAAGATGCTTCTACTGGATGAATACAAAGTTAAACCTTTTAACGGTTTTTGGATTAAAAAAAACAATTTTTACATTTTCAGAAACAAGGATCATTTGATTATCGCAATTAATAAACAACGAAACAAAGGAGAGATGGACCCTAATCTTTTGAAAGGCATTCTACTACAGGATGAGGTTTACATGGATTTGATTAGAAAGGGGGCAGGGACTGACAGAGTCGACCTGTCTAGATCTTACACTAGACATAAGGGGAAACTCGTATCACACCTTACTCCAGAGGAGAAAATGAAAACGGCATATACAGTTCCTCCTTTAAATAAGTATTCTACAAAGTTTACTCAAATGGACGAACTTCCTCATTGTCGTTTTTATGAAAAGGGATATGAATATCATGAGGACGATCCCAGGTACCTCATGTCCTTTTATCCCTATCATGTTTATCAAATTCAGCTCGACTTTATTGAAAAATTTGACAGAGGTCTAGTATCAATGAAGGATGATCCCGTTAAAATATTACTCGAGGGTGACTATCTTCCGAAACCTGAGGGATGCACTATTACTACCTGGGAGGACCCATCAAAAAACCTTTTCAACCCTTCTAGTGCTTGATTCATCTCAGAAAACTTTTAAATAAACTGGAATTTTAATATAGTTAATTAACTCATTTCATTGACTAATCAAAATAGAAATAATAACACATTCACCTAAATACTGAAATTTAATTTAAAGAAATCAAAATTCAACAATTTTTTCCCAGATTTGAACGTTATTCATCAAGTTCATCAATTTCTGTGAAACATATTTATCAATTAAAAATACCTCTGAGAGTGTCCTCTTCTCATCTTCAGCGTATTCCTGTTTGTGACTAATTTTGTCATTAAACCAACTTCTAACTTCATTTAAACATGTGCAACTGGATTTTGATCTGAATAATCCACCTGTAAACTGTTCTGATAGTTTTGGATCTGATGTTATCAGTGAGTTTATTGAACCAATGTTTGGTAATGCGAACTCCCTTAGTATTAGTAGACAATATGGAACTAACTGTTTGTAGTAAGATATTTCGTATAAATTAGATTTAGTGTATTTCTTTTGTTCTTCCCAATCTTTAAAATGGTTCATTTCACTAATAATGTTTTTGTACATATTCGATATAAAATCAATAATTTCTTCCAATTTGCCCTCCTCCAACAGTTTCTTGATGTATTCATAGAGGTATCTCACATATTCCCAGCAACTTCCTATAAGAAGACATCCTTCCATCTTGAGTTTTAGAGTCTCAAGACTATCTTTAGATTTGTTTTTATTCAAATTTCTTTCGTAATCATTGCTGAATGATTCTATCACTGATGAGAGTGATCCTTCGAATTCAATTCCCCCGAATAAATCCATATTTGGTCCATTGTTGTAAAATCTGAAAAGTGAGTTCAAATTAAAATGTTCTACTCCTTCTGATTTAAGTCTGTCATTTACGAATTCAAATAAGTCGACTTTGAATTCTGTTTCTCCCTGTCCCTTCGTAAATATTGATATAGTTTTATTCATCTTGTAAACTATTAGGACTATTTTTTCTGTTAAAACCTCACATTTTCTATAAAAAGTACACTCCTCTTTATGACCTTTTAACTTTTCTTTGCATATGTTTTTGCAGTTCTGAGTTGAATTTATCAATTCGGCTTTGAGTATATTATTTTTATTTATGTGGCTTAAATCGTAGTTTCCTGTCATCTTCACTTTTCCTTGTTCTTCATATTCGTACATTGTAAACATTAATTTTGAACTGAACATGATGAAGTACACACTATTCCATATGGCCACGTCAAACATTGTTACTGAGCCAAGACCTAGATCATACTCGCTAATCTCGAGTTGTCCGTCTGATAGTCTTACTACTGTGAGATAGCTTTTGTTTTCTTGCACATTCTGGGACAGGCAGGATACATATTGTTGAAATATCTTTATGTTTGTTATGTATCCTTTTTTCAGATTGTATGACCATTGTACTTTGAATTCTTTATCGTATATAGATGACAAACAGCTTTTAACGACTGATTCCCTTTTTAGGAAATTGATTCCCACAATTTTTTTACCTTCATTTGAGATAGATATCGAGTTTTTTAATGATGGGTAGGTGAATAGGGTTTCATTTTCATATTGAAAGTTATTTATGTTATACATATTGAACATATTTGCTGAATTAATCTTATTTGCTTTAGATTTTTCCGCTTTTGAAATTCTTGCTTGTTTTATTGGTCTATCATTTTTAGACAAATTATCTTTAATTAATTGTTTAACTTCATTATTATTATTGTTATTAAGTCCTTCATTTTCCTTTTCTCCTACATCAATAACTATTTCGTTATCATTCCAGTATTGGTTTACTATTTTGTTTTCCTTTCCGTAATCCATGTCCAGCCAAATGTCTGTAACAAATTCTTGTATTACCGGTAATGTTTTATTTTTTTTACTGATTTTATATTTTTTTTTTGGATTTCCATTTTTATCATCTTGTTCGACTTTAAAGTTAAACAGATAAAACGTGTTATAGATTCTTATATTGTACACCCATTCTTTTTCCAGCGGTCTCTTAATCCCTCCAAAATTATGGCCACTCTTGTTGTACAGACATACAATTAGGTATATGCGATAACAAATAACTACAAAAGACTTAATGACCTCTTCCATTTTATTCGGATTTTGTGCAAAGTTTACTTTAATACTAGAATTTATATCGAAATTTCTAATTTCATCACTTTCATAACCAAAACGATCATCCAGACATTCGTTTGGGTTACTATAAGACTGATAACTATTTGTTATAGTTCTTATAATTCCATTTTTGTTGATTTCATTATTTTTTTCTGGTGGTTCATTCGGATCTTCTGCTAGATTATTTATGTATTCTGAGTATTCGAATAGTTTTTCTGATGGTTGGTTCATTTGTTTCAGTTGAAGTCCATGGATTCTGTTTGTGTAAAACTTTGCTCCGATCTCTTCGTTTTTAAACTGGATAATGATCAGACCTCCTTGACTTGATGCTACTGCTAGAAATCTTCCAAAATCTCCCCATGATAAATCCTCTATGCTGGATTGCTCGTCCAGTAGGTTCTTGAGAACACATATGCACTCTACTTTCACCACTGTGTTTGCATTAACATTGAACCTCCACACTGACAGCATGTTATCGTCACTTGACTGTGCCAGTAGCATGTATTTTTCTTGATTTTGGCTATCGTTTTGTGTCGGCTTCATGATGTCTTGTGAGAATCTCACATTTCTAATTCTTGAGTTATGTCCTCTCAGAAGTATTGGTTCGAGGTCTATTGTATGTTCCGTTGTGTCAAAGTGGTATTGCGCTTGGTTTTTATCGTAGTTTGACTTATTGAATATGGTTGTAAAATTTGACGTGTTATGTTGTATTTGGTATGATGTTGAGAAATTATGGTTGTTTACGCATGAGTTTGGGAATACTACATTTTTTCCGTTTGGTGCCCAGGATATTCTTGATCCTCCCAGTACATCTGTGTTTGATTTTTCTGAGAAGTGGTCTGTGTACAGAACTCTTTTAAATGTCCATTTCATTGGCGAGCCTGGTGGCAGTGGCGGTGATCTCCTCCACAGTGATATCTCCTTGTTACTGCTTTGCACCGCCACAAACAACGTCATTGGATCCCAGGATACGCTTTTGATGTATCCTCTTCCTGAGGGTGAGTCTTCCGTGTTTTCGAGTGCATCAAATTTTGCCACTATTTCTTTTGTGTGTATATCAAACACTATTACGTGACCGTTCATTCCTCCTCCTATGATGCTCCTGTTATCTGGTGCCCAGCTTATATCGAACAGTTGTCCCATGTTGCTTGGACATGAGACTGATGCTAGCACCTCCCAGGACTCCATATTTCCTTCTAGGTTATCTTGGTTCATGATGTTTAGGTTATCTGATTTAACTTCTTTGGATTCCACCTGTACGTTTTTCGAGTTAAGTGATATTCTCTGTATTCCTTTGCTATTCTTGTTCTTCTGATCAGTTCCGTCATATTTGATTGTGTATTTTTTAATTTGTGTCGTTTCCGTGTAAGAATCAGCTATGTCTAACACATCGCCTGAGAGTTTTGAGTGTATGATTTTTTCCATTGCTTCTGTTTTATGATTATTTCTTTTTAAAATGTTTGTTATTCCTCCTGAGTCTGTGCTTGCTAGGTAGTGTCCGTTTGGTGACCATCTTACTGTTGTCACATCGTAAGGTGAGTGGTCCTTGTATGTGAATAGCGGTACACATTTGACTTCAACTTGTTGTGGGTTATCTTCTGGTTTAGATATTGCCCATATTTGTACGAATGTTCCTCCTGAGGTTGCGATTCTGTGTATATTTGTTTGCTGTGAGTGAGGTTGAAAGTCTACTGCGCTTAGGTTTCCTCTTGATCCGCAGCACTTGTTTAGTCTTTCAATTCTCATTTTTGTTATATTTTACACATATTCCCTAATAATCATTTTTTGACTATGGAATTTAACATTTTTAATTATTTGCCAACCATTCTCTCCAAGTAGGGGTACTCTCCTCTTATTGCTCTATACTACCTCGTATCCTTTGATTCCACTCAAATTTTCACTTAAAACGCTTTATCTACTTCAAATACCTACTATTCTAACTTTTATTTTTTTATGAAAGCTGTTTATATGTAACTATCACGGTATCATGTACGTGAGTGAAATTATTTTATTATAAAATATATTCCTCAGTTATCACTTCTACTTTGGAAATTGGACTTTTCCCATCCCGCCTTTACATTGAACTGGTTAGAGTTACTGAACTTCCTTCCTCTGAACGAGTTATTTTTGTTTCTCCAGTTTCTGATTGAGAACTTTCCGAACGTTGCAATATCTATTTCCCTTTGTTTCATGTGCTCATTCTTTAGATCATTCTATATTTTTTTATTGTTTAAATTCTTACCTTTGATAGCTGTTTTTCGTGTGATATATTATCGTAGAACGACTTTTTATCGTAGAATACCTTCGTTTCTGTATTTAAATCTAGTTCTGAATTAGTTTTATTTTTTTCTTCTTCCAATCCTTCTTCTTGTTCTCTAAATCCTGTTTTAAATGGTTTGTTTATGTCGTATTTATTTGGGTCTAAGTTCTCTTCTTGTTCAAATTGGAACGTTTCCAATTCCTTTCTCGGTTGTTTTTGGTCTTCTTCGGTGTATTCTTTTTCATTTTTTTCTTCTTTTCCGTTTTTATCATGTTTATAACTTGATGCGATATCGAATTGTTTTTTTGTTACTGTCTTTGTGTGAGTTACTTTCGGTTTCTCTGACGACTCCGATTGAAATTCATCTTTTTTGTACGTTTTGAATATTGCTGGATCTTCAAATTCCTCTTCCTCCTTTGGCGGTTTAGATTCGTTGACTACGATATCACTCACATCTTCTCCTGTTGATTTGTTTACATTTTTGTGCTCTTACCTCTGAATACTACAAAATCGTATACTTTGGTGGACGGTGGCACTTCTTGCCCTTGCGATCGTCCTTCTGTTCCCATACATCTTACGTCATTCAGTATTATGGTTGAATCGTCCGTGTTAAGGCTGTGAAGTGACCCTGTAAGGTATTTATTTTTACTGCGATGGTATTGCTTTCCTACCTTCGTATCTGATCCCAACTTTTGAAATGAGTGATATTTTAGTTCCTATGAATGGTTCTATCGACATTTTAAGGCCAATTAAGCTATTTTAATTGCATATCTAGGAATCCGGTGTTATCCTGAACACTTGAGTGAGTGAATTATCTGTTTGTTCTTTGGGGCTTTAAATGGCTGGAACCCCTGAGAACCTTTAATTATTAATTTTATAAAATTATGATATGAATTTTCTAAATTTTAAATATATATTTGTCCTTTAATTCTGTTTTTTGTTTACCAATCCCCCACAGCTTATCTCGTTTACATTGGTACTTAAATAGTATTATCTTTTACACATATTAAAATTAAATTACCGGATACGGTACTACTTGTTTACTGCTTCGATCAGTTTATCTATCTTCCACTTTAGTCCTTCTATTGAACTTTCCAGGTTGTCTATTCTTCTCTTAAACATTAGTTCCATTGACAAAAGTTCCCTTTTCGTTGCATTTCCCGATATTCTTGTGCACGATATTGCGAATTCTGACACTTTTATTTTTTTGAATCCGTTTGTATAGTACATATTGAGCACGTCGTATGCGTGATACTTTGATATTTCAGCCACCTTCAGTGCTTCTTCCATTGCTGATTCGTTTACTATTGTTGAGGGGTCTGTCCTTTCCATATCTATTATCTCTTCACTTCCTGAATCTTTTGATTCCATTATTGTTTCCAGTTCTTGTCCAAGGTATCCTCCTTCCACTCCTAATGTCGAATACTTTTTAAATTCTCCCACATACATTCCCGCATCTTTACTTTCTCCTTCTTGTTGATTTTCCAAATTATTATATTCTACATTTACGATCATTTTAAGGTTTGGTGTTGACACATTTCTACTGTCCACATTAATGCTATTACTTTTTTCATCTGAAAGTGAGTTTGATCTTTTAATTTCAAATTTTTTATTAATTAAACTTTCCCTTGGCAAGTTTATGTTTGTTGTTTCTTCCGATGATTTTGTTTCAAATGAAGCCGCTTCTTTCTTTTGGAAGTCCAATCTTCCCTCTAATTCTTCAAACCTTTTCATATTTTTACTATACTTATTATCTCTAAATCTTTTACTTAGCATTTTCTTTAGGTATCTGGTGTACGTTCTGAGGCTTCCTTGTCTTTTAAAGTCATTTATAGTATCAAATGAGAGCCCCCTTTGTTTAGTCAGTTTCTTTTCTTCCAATCCTGGGTATTTCATCTTTTTGAGTGCAACGTTAACTAATCTAGACACATTAAATTGCTTCTTATAAGTCCCTTTGTAAAATTTCTCAGCGTATAGATTTTCTGTTGCCGTTATAAATGTGTCTAATATTATTCCCGTCACCACGTTCATCACCGTTAGGGTTGTGAATGACACAAATGCCACGAAAAACAGCTTAGATCTTGGGTAGAATACGGCAGTATTATTGCTCACTTCGTTCCATCCTTCTAATGTCAGTATTGTGAACAGTGTATACATTGACTTTACTAATGATCCCCAAAAGCTTTTCATTTCAAAGTCGTCATTGTCATTCAGCATCCACGTCGTCATTATTGAGCATGTGTATATTACCAAAAATACGAACACGCCGGTCCATATAAGTGATCTGATTGTTAGAAAGATCCCTTCCGATAAGTTGAGTAGGGGTTTAAACAGGAAACACAGTTTATACAGTCTAAATACAGAGATACAGAATAGAAATCTCATTGATTGACTCAGTTTATCCAATGAAGATTCCGTTCCGAGATTATGCAGGTCTCTTCTGAATACCATAAATACTATCAAGTGCATTATTATTATTACATCAATTAACAGAAAAAAAAGGTCTATAAAAATTTTAAATTTACCGTAATTTTTCAAGAGTGTAGAGTTTATGAAAATAAATAAAAGATCAAAGCCAAAAATTAAAAAATATACGATTTTTAGTATTAAAAGGAACAGTGTTCGTTCAGAAACCAGCAGATTCCATGAAACATAGGTAGTATAACCCAGAATTAACCCGTACGATATGATTATAGAGTTGATTATGATTGAGTAATATTTAAGTAACTTGGAATTCAGAGACCTTACGAACGATTTCTCGTAAAGAGTCTCGATATCCATGATGGAATTATATGTGATAGACGAGTGCCTCAAGAAAACTGTCATTCTGACAAATTAAAAATTAATTATCCGATATTTATGAAAATAGTGATCCATTGGACCCAGAAGGATCAACAACTATATTTGAATATACAAGTTAACATAGATTCTTTCAAGGCTTTTGGATTCCCCATAGTGTGTCATCAATTAAATCATTTTTTTGACTATTCACACCAAATAATATATATTCCATCAATCCAAGTCATTTTCATCACAATCAATCAATCAACACACTCTCCTTTATCCACCTCCATGATTTAATAAACTACATACTACACATACAGACAATATTCTTCATGTTTCTATACCTTCACCTATTTATGAATTTTTCTTGATGAATATAATTGTATTTATCTTTAAATGAATATTTACAAGAACAATCAAAATTACAGTAGCTCCTAACCTTTCAATTATCTATATTGACACCCTACATATATGTTAAATACATTAATTAATTTGAGATAATTTTTATTTTAAATTCAAAAACAGCTATTATATTTTATAATTAGTTTATATTTAAATATCAATGGCAGACGATGAAAATTTGGAGTCCAAACCTGACTATAATGAGTTTTCCGAAAAATTAAAGCATTCAAATCCCGATAAAAAGATGTTCGAGGGGCCAAAATATGATTTCGAGGTATCTTCTCTGGTTTAATTCTCATTTTCAGTCAAACAAAGATCTAAACAAAGACCTACATCTTCTTCCTCACGTCCATCCTAAAAAAGGTTAGAATTGTCTTTATATCTCTATTTACCCATTATTTTAAATAACTTAATTAATCATACACTTAGACCCAGATTACCCAGTACCGAAGCCTGACGGAATGCTTTTTGGACAGGATAACCCGTTTTTCAAGGAGGAAAGATATAGACAAAAGTTAGTTTATCTATTTCAAAGTTTACAATAAGCAAATTTATTACAAAATATACAGGAATATTCCTCCTAATGTAAAATACGACATTATTGGCCCCTTCGGAAGTGAGCCGAACCCTGACATTGACCCCTATCCACTTCACACATCTAAGGGAAAAAACACTGATTTGCCAGATTTTGGAGGCAACTTTCCTAATTTTAACCCTGGAAATCCAGGTGGTTTCGGGAATTTCCCTAAATTTTAGTCATATAAAGCCTTACATCAATTTCATTTTTAAAATTTACATTTCCATTTATTCCTTTTTATTTTACTAAAACCACCAAAAATATGGTCTTAATAGGCATTTGGTACATTTACTCTGTTTGATTCCACTAATGTTAGTTGGAATCCTCAATTTGAGCAACTTGGTCATTTTATATCTCTTAATAAACTCATTTGTACATTCTTTTTCATCAACCACACCTCCTTTAAACGGAATTCTAAACGTCTACAAACCTTATGGGCTAACATCCACTTATTTGGTCAGCAGAATCAAAAGAATCATCTTAGACAACAATCCATCTAAAAAAAAGTACACATTTTTTTAAAATCTCTTTTTTCAGACTTAAGATACCAGTTGGACATGGAGGAACCCTCGATAAATACGCTGAAGGCAGAAAATATAAATAACATAATGTTATAGGGGTTTTAGCAATTGGAATTGGCCAGGGAACCAAACACCTTACTGACTATCTCAAAGGTATTCCAGAAACACTAAATAAAGATTCAGGCGAGAAGGAATATCAGTGTTCCGGAACATTTGGCTTCGAAACTGACACCAACGATTTAGTGGTAGGTTTAACTTAAGTTTAATTTGATTTTGAAAAGGGAAACACAACTCATTCGGCCAGGTGGGATCACATAACCGAGGAAATGCTAGATAAAGCAATGGCCAGCATGAAAGGGTTTCACCTCCAGGAAGCTCCAATTTACTCAGGTTCTTTGTCTTCTAATAATTTTCATTAGCCAAGAAGGTCTCTGGCATCCCAATGTATAAATATGCCCTAAGGGACAAAGAGGTCCCCCCTAAGTTTTCCCTAATTAACGTTATCGACATTTATCGCACAAAAACTGAGGAGGTGAGACTTTCCACTCATTTACTTATCAGTTTCCCAACTTTTCCTTTTTGGTAAGGTGCTCGGGAGGAACCTACGTCAGGAGCCTGGTACGAGACCTCGGCAGAAGGCTAAACTCAAGGGCCACAATGGTTTCTCTGGTAATTACACAACTTTTAATCAAATTCTAGGTTCGCACAAAAAAATTAAACCTGGACGTAGAGGACTCAATCCCTCTTAGGGACTTAAACTACGAGAATATAGTAAAGCACATACAAACAGTAAAGTAGAGTTAATATTTTAAAATTTGAAATTTCTGCATTAACTTCATTGGAACTTTAGAGATTTGTGAGTCACCTTGTTTTTGCTCAGTGTTACCACTGTGGCCACCTTCTCATCTTTCTTTTTTGTGAAATTACTTGAGAGGAGGAGAACCTTCTTTTTTAACAAATATTTGAAACCCGACTGAACTTGGTCTGAGGAGCAAATCACCAACTTGAAGTTTGGAGACTCTCCCAGGTCCAAATCGCCATCTGAACCACTTCCATGTACGAAGGTAACCTCTTGCCCTTCTTTATCTGAAGATCCAGAGGCAACTTCCTTGGCTGAGTAGGCAAGACTTGGTGAGGCGTTGAAGAGCAGGTCGTAGACCTGCTCCTGATTACACGATGAGAGGGATAGGGGCTTAGTAAGGTTGGTAAGGAGAGGATAGTTGAAACTCTTAGTTAGTTTATCGACGCACAGTACCTCCTGGTTCAGAACTGCTGCCACTGAAAAGAATTCGAAAACGTCGTTTATTCTGTGAAACAGCTCCTTTGCACATTGGAGGATAAACGTTTCATCGTTAAAGATTTTGTAGGACGCGTGATTTTTTTCAAACTTTCTGTAGATCTCGTTGTAAAATCCAGCGTTATTGCTGCTGTTCATATCGTCCTTGTTTGATCTGAGGAGGTAAACGTGGTAGGGGAACAGCACCTTCAGGGAGAACACCAAGAGGACGAATTCCAGTGATACTGGCATGGAGTCACATACGAGCCCTCCCATGAACACGTAGGTGTGACTAAAATCAGCCCAAGTGGTCGATTTAAAGTTAGGATTCGAGCCAGCAGCCACTCCTTCCATGAACTTCTTCTTAACCATTGGCCACCCGTATGTGTTGAAGAAGTCCAACAGAAACTGAAGGTCCCCGTTAAGAGAGGCATAGACGTGGAAATCCCCCTTCAAATCCAGGAGTGAGTCTTCTTTGGCCAGCAGTGAACAAACTGACCCACATAGCTGGAGCATTTCACTGAATGTGCACAGCTGAAGTGTCCTCCCATCCTTTGGGTCACTCAGTGAGTATTTCAAAAAGTTTTTTAGCACTGTCTTTGCAACTTTATCGTCAACTAGAAGGCCCTTGAACACCAAAAACTTAGCTTTATACATGTTTGCCAGTTTTTCAGTTAAAGTTTCGACTGCTGTATTTAAGTCGAAGACTTTAGCTTCATGATTTAAGCTGGTTTCTGTTAACAGGGACTGTCCCACGGTATCTCTGGTAGATCTAACTGTCTGTGTTTCAAATGACTCCTTTGGTTTTTCTAAATGGTTATCAAGGTAATCCCTGTTCTTTAAACTTTCAACCCTCTTCTCCTCACTGACCACAGGCTTATCTCTCAAAAGTTCCTCCATCTTCCTTTGAACATTTTGCTGTTCTTCATAATTATCGTATGGTTTAAGTTCCTTATCCAATTCTGAGGGTTTCTTGTCAGTATCATAACCCTTGGATACTTTAACATCATTGTATCTATCTTGGACTTTGGGGACTTCAAATGAGTCTTCAAAGACCTCGGGTGCCTTTAAATTGTCTAATTTATGCGATGGTGACACTGTCGGTTTTTCTGGCTCAGTTTCATATTCCTTCATTAGTTCTTCCAATTTATTTTGGGGAGATTGGGTATCACTTCCCTTTGGTTCAAGTGATTCTCCAAATACATCTTCCCCTAGTTGCCTCTTGTCTCCTTCGTTTGAGTCAGGAACACTGGTAGACTTTTGCTTATCCACGAACCAATCTGAATCTTGCGTTTCAAGTTTTTTTGGAGAACTTTCTTTTAAGTTGTTATTTTGTTCTTTTTCTTGTGTATATTCTTGATAGTCATCTGACTTATAGAACAGTTTGGAGGCTCTATCTAATGGAGTTTCAGTCTTATGGCTGGGCCCCCAGCATGACTGTTTGGACCAATTATTTCCATAGTTGTAGTTGTAACGTTGATTGGTGTTTGGTGATGCGTTTTGGTTGAACTCGGAGTACACTCTCGGAGTGTGACTCCACAGTGAGTTTCTGGCGTTATTAGGGTTATTTTTAGCTTGTGCTTGATACTCCTTGGGTTCTGAGGCAGTTGGTGACTTATCAAATGTGAAATCTCTGTGAAAGTTGTATTCGCTTGACGGTTTTGATTCTGAGAGTTCTGTGTCAAGTATTGATTGCGTAAACGTTTCTGGGCTTTTAGGTTGATTAGTCACTAGTTTATTCAGTGAATTGGTCAGGAAGTCTCTCAACGAGTTTGCTAGATCCACATTTGATCTAAACAGCAAGTCTGTGTTTTCCACGAGTTCCTTTTCCACACAGTAGAAGAATGAGTCATAGCTCAAATTTCCGTTAAACATTTTCCTTAACTTTTCTAAAACGTGTCCGGCTCTGCTGTGGTATTTCGACACTCCTGACAGCTCATCTAAGTCTTTCAGCATTTTTTGTAGGTTTTCTTCGTGGAGGTATCCAAGTCTACTCACATCGTAGGCTCTAAACAGGTGTTGAAGCCTCAGTTTTCCCAGGGAGGTGTTTAGGTTATGGTTTGCCTCTGGAGAGCACGATAACATTCCAGACACGAATTCGTTCAGTATGACCATGCCTCTATTCCTTCTATCCATGGAGTCGAACACAAATTTGGCCATTCTTTCTGTTTGAAATACATTGTGGACCTTCAACATGTTGGAGTACTCTTCCATGGTCATGTGTTTCCACACCTTCGAACACCCGTAGTGGTTGAATGCCACTGTAAGGAGAACTCTCTTAAGTTTCAGTTTATTCTCATTTTCCAGGAAATATAGGAAATTTCTTTTAAAATCCACAAGTTCTGGGTCAACTCGACCACTCAACTTAACATCTTCAGGGTTTCCAAATGCATTAAACAAATAATTTACTACCGACTTGTTGACCCATGTACCGTCGTTTGACTTTTCAAAGAGGAATGGGTACTCTGAGTAGAAGCTGTCTTCGTTGTGTGAGCCACCTTCCATATTGAAAGAGTCTTTTTTGAGGAATTCAAAGTCTTTTTCTGTGGATCCTGAGAGTTCTTCCACCAGATGGTCCAGCAAGGTCGTTTGCGAGAGCCACTTCTGGAAAGACGTGGTAGGATTGCTTGAAAAGTTAGACTCAGAAGCATTAGAGGTCTTAGTTCCCCCAAATGAACTTTCATTTTTAGGGTCATTTTGTTTTCCCTGTGTAGGATTTGGACATGTTTGTTCCATCCCAGTGTGTACCTGTACAAGTTTGGCTGCGAAATCTGATGAATCCAATTTTTGGAAGGGTTGTTTATCGGACACGACCGACTTTCGATCTGACAGAAATTCCATGTTATCTCTATTAAAAATTTAAAAAAATTTGTTTTAAAATTTTCAGTTAAAATGTATATTGTACAGCTAGGAATGAGTGATAAATCTGATTTAAAATTGGAAACCAATAAAATTATAGTTAAACATTTTTAAAATAATAAGTCCCTAATTAATGTTAATGTGTAGAAAGTCCCTAGGGGTGTGTGGGTCAACTCTTTCTGCTTATATCATTTTCACAATAATTTTTCACTTTCAACTCAATTTAGTCTAAATTTTATTTTTTATCACTTCTTTTTTAAAAAATTACCATTTTATTTTCAATTCTTCCCATTCTCCCATTTATACTAATTTTAGTACTCACTCTTAATGCTTTCTCATTTTTTTTGAAATTTACCTGAAAGCTTCTCACTAAACTCTCTCAATATTTATTTTTTATAAAAGAGACTAAGAATCTAATCATTTATTACATTATTATTAATCTTTTGCCTCTATTAAATACATGTTACCAGTCGTCAAATGGGTCTTCTTTTCCTACTATTGCTTTCGGTTTACTGACTGATTCGCGATATTCCATTCCTGACACTCCTTTTGCTTTAGTCTAAAATTTTTTATTTTTTCTTATCTTACCGGTACGTATGGCGGTTGTATTTCCTTATTGACTAGTTTTTTAAAATCCATTGTTTCAAACCACTTATGATTTTTGATGTCTTCTATTCCCTTGTTGAGGTTTCCGTATCTTTTTGACGGGTCCTGTGCTAGCAGGTGTGTCGTTAACGACTTTGCGTTTCTGTATTTTTATTTATTTTAAAACTCACTCTTGGTAGAACGACGGAAATTTGAGGTTTCCAGCTAGTATTTTTTTATATATTGCCACCTGGTCTTCGTCGTAGTACGGTGGGTATCCCACTAGCATTTCGTATATCATGATTCCCAGTGTCCACCAATCCACTGCTTTTCCGTGTCCTTTATTTAGCAATATTTCTGGTGCTATGTATTCTGGCGTTCCGCACACCGTGTATGTTCTCAGTTCCACCACTTTTGCGAATCCGAAGTCTGTCAGTTTTAGGTATCCGTCATTGCAGATGAGCAGGTTTTCCGGTTTTAGGTCACGGTAGACGATATCGTTTTCGTGTAGGTACTCAAACATTGACGTTACTTGTGCTGCGTAGAACATTGCTTCGTGGTCTTTTAATCTGTCTGATTTTCTCAGGTATGTGAAAAAATCTCCTCCTACTATTAACTCCATGACTAGATACAGGTAGTACTGATCTTTGAACGATCCCAGCATGTTGACTATGAATGGGTGTGTAACTGAGCTGAGCAATCTCTTTTCCGAAATCACATGTGCTACTTGTTTCTGATCTATAAGTTGTGCTTTTTTAATTCTCTTTACTGCGCATGGCTCCTTTAGTTTACAGTTTTCCAGCGGCATTGCCAGGAAAACCTTCCCGAACCCACCTACGTGTTTTTTATGTCAATCACCTAACCTTCTCCGAGGAGTTTTGTGAACTTAAAAGAGCCTGCTGTCAAGCTATCTCTTGGACTCGTTACCGCTCTTAATACTGTGTGTTTTTGCTTCTTTTTAAAAAGATTTTTAAATGATTTGACCAAATTGCTGACACATCCCGAGTTATTATCTGCCATGTGTTAATTAGTCTTTTAATTCAAAATTACCTTCCATTTTTCCCCCAAATATGACCAATAATTATTTTGATATGTTATTGAATCTTTGTATTTATTTTACAGTGAGAAAATTTCAGTAAAATGTTAATATAAATGTTGGTTAAATGTTGATGGACATGTGTAAAAAATTTTCTCGAATATTTGTTGAGATTACGTATGAAATTAAATCGACTATGATTGTACTGTTGTTTGGGCCCTTTAAGTATGACTAAATGTGTAAATGTGTCATTATGGTATCATCTGCACATTGGGAATCTTTTAGACAAGTGTTAATTTGGCTACTAACTTTTAACACCTTTTAGAGGTCCAAATAATTATTTTTAACATTAAGTAAAATAATATAAAATTAATAATTTATTTGGCTAGGGATATTTGTAAGGCGTGGGTATGCGATACCCTAAAGCCGTTTAAACCCTCTAGGGCTATATCTGCCTGTGATGACATCGAATAGTCCACGAAAGCCACAAATCTGCCTTCTATGAATCTGCAACTCTTGTATCCCGGGTACTGTCTGAAGAGTAGCTCCAGCGACTCCTTGCTCATATCAGGTGGTATGTTTTCGACGAAAAGTGTATGTGATTCCTCCGTTCCGTCCATCCTTACTTCTTCTGCGAACTCCGACACATCTCTGGTCTTCGTTCTACTACTTTTTGCGATTTTATAGTAATCTGCAGGTTTCATTGCTTTGTACGACCGGTTTTTTGCGTATTCCACCTTCAACACTTTATTTAGCACTTTCCTTCCATTTAGTCCCTTGAGAGCCGCGGTTGCACTAGATATTTCCCTGAAAATATATTTATTTGTTTATCATACCTAAATACAACGAATGCCTGTCCTCTCAGGCTCTTCGTCCTCCTAGCTACTATGTCCAGAATCATGCCGTAGGGTATAAACAGTTCGTAGACCAGTTTCTTTAGAACGTCCACGTGAATCTGATCGTTCAGGTTTGAAACGTAGAGAGTCTGGCAGGGGAGTATGTCCACGGTGTTATAGTTTGACGCCATTATTTAAGTTTTACGCCAAGATTTATTACGATAAAACAAATAGTTTTACAGAATACAATTACAGTTATATTTTGATATTATTTAAAAGCGATAGTCCAAAAGGCTAAAAAGATACAAGATAATGATACATATATTGAGAGTCTATCTCCTACAACTGAAAATTTTCCCAAAATTCCTGGAAATCCAGTCCTTTTTGAATTAAAGAAACCTGGGAAAAACGGTTTTAAATAACTGGAAGTGCAAATCGTGAGCAGCAGAACCATACACAGAGATGGCAGTTTTAACAATGCTGTCATTATACAAAGTTGTATGACTAAATGAACGGATCAGAAAATATCCTATTTAAATACATTTGAATTCCATTATAAAAATTGGTAAATAAATTACAAGTTATAACTAAAAAGGTGTCTGTATCTTCCTAAAATGTCAACATAATGGGGAATTATATCTTTGTTAAGTTTTGTTTGTTTATTTGAGAGGATTCCAATATCGAATCATCGCAACACTCAATTTGTTTTATAACTTTAACTATTAATCAGGATTCTGTGGGTGTTTAGACCCATTTTTATAAATCTGAGATATTGGTGTCGTTATCTGTTTTATTTCTCAGAAACAATAAACTATTTTTAAATGAAACAATTTTCAAAGTGTTGATTTAAACATAGCTCAATTCCAGGGACAATGACTACATCCGATTTTGAACGGTGTCGAAAATATGACATCACCTCTAAACTGTCCCCGTACCTGGACCCTAAGATGCTCCTGTATGTAGTAGATTGGCTGAGCTCTAAGGAAGTGTACCCGAAAGAACAGCTGGATTCCGTTAAAAAAGAAATTGAAGGAAAACTTGATTCCTTCAAGCTCTCAGACGATGAGTTTTCTAGGATGGAATCCGAATACCTAGAAAAAATAAATAGGTTCAAGGTTGTACTATCACTGTATAAAAAGGAACAACTACACAGAATTAGCAATACACTAGAGAAAACGCCAATTTCGTCGCTGATGCAATGGGCAAACACCTCGGGAGTGGAAGGGAGCACGGACTTCCCAAGGGACGTGGATGAGATGATTCTTAAGCTTGCAAAGGCATATTTTGACAGAGGGGACTACGAAAACTCAATGACCTGGCTCGTATTCTACCTGAACTATGTATCGAAATACACAATTGAAGGTAAGGTTAGGGTAAATAAACACACTCAGGCTCTTCGACTAAAAATAAAATGAAGTGTTACTGGGGAATCATCAGCTGTAACCTGCTGAGTGTGCTGCTGCCATCGTCAGACGAGGAACTGCTGGAGATGACGACGATGCCAATAGTGCAGCAGGACCCAGACAACGACAAGGATGCCACTTTGATGGACCAGAGGACACCGCGATCTGGAGTTTACTGCATCCTTAAGTTCCATGAACTCCTCAACAACGAAGAGTTGGCCAGAGACAGAAAGGACCTCATTCTCAAGAGGTGCTGGCTGCTCCATTGGTCACTCTTTTACATATTCAAGTATCACCTGTCACTGTTTCACCATAACAATAAAACGACAAAGTCGTACGACTGGCCGCAACTGCAAGAGTACTTCCTGGACGACAGAAACCTGGCTGTGGTAAACCTGGTGTCGCCGCACCTGCTGAGATACTACGCAGTATACGCAATTTTAAACAGAAATAGAAAGGACCACTTTAGAACAATAAGCAATGTAAGGAAGGTAAAAGTATAATTTATCAGGTGATTGCAAGCACAAAGGCAAAATATAATGACACGTTCACGTCACTTCTAGGAGCGCTGTTTGTGGACTTCAACTTTGAATCGGCACAGAAACACATAGTGGAAATAAAAGAGGTTTATAATATTAACAGTAGAAATATGATATTTAAGGAAACTTATAAGATTCAATAATAAAATTAAATAATAAATAGGCATGCTACGTGGACGTGCTGCTTAACCCGCTGAAGGACGCAATAGAAGAAAGCTCAAGGCATATCATTTTCGAGACCTATTGCAGAATACACAAGTCAATTAACCTAGAGTAAGTTTGAGAAGCAGAGAAAATATACAGTATTATTGCACAAAACGTGAATATGACGTCACTGGAAGCTGAGAGATGGATAGTAAACATAATCAGGCACTCGCACGTCGGTAAGTAAGAACTGAAAATAAAAATAATTAGAAGCTAAAATAGACAGTGAAAAGAATTGCGTTGAAATATCGACAGTGCCGCCGAACCTGTACCAACAAGTGATTGAAAAAACACAAAATCTAACATTAAGATCGAATATGATCCTGCAAAACCTGTCACAATTAAACCCTAACGCAGAAAACACACTCACGACAATGAGAAACCTAGATGGAACGGAAAGAGGACAGCAAAGAAGATTGTACACACAAAACCAACAGAAGAAAAATTTAAACAAATACTACCATAATAAGGAAAAAGAGTTTAATAAAACAGAACAGGAAACATTCTTGTGATTAATGTGATGATTTGTAAATAAATGAATAAATAAGTGAATAAATAAACAAGTGATATTTACGAGGAGTACAGATAATTAATAGTAGACAGGTATAATAAAAATAAAAGGGTGAGAAGGTAAAAAGGTAGACAAATAAAAATAAAAAAGTCAGAAGAAAAATGTGGACGACCGGGGCATCGATCCCCGTACCTCTCGCATGCCAAGCGAGCGCTCTACCATTTGAGCTAGCCGCCCTCCCCGGAAAGCTAAATTTGAGCCTTATATAGATTAAAAAATGAAAAATGAAAAAAATAAAAAAGAAAGTGAATATCCTAGAAAAGAATTGATAAATATTGAGGGAAGTGAGTGTACACCATAAGGGAGGGTGACTGAAGGATTCCAGTTTTGGAATAAGTTAAACTTTGAAAGTTCGGTTATTTTTAGAGAGAATCAGAAGTACTAATGTTATATCAGGGAAAATCTGACAAAATTGTTTGTGAAAATGAGAGTTATCCAATATTGTGTAGATCTAGAATCCCAACATCGGAACTCCAGATCTCAAAAGGTCATTGTATATTCAATCCGTAACTAGTATGGAATCCAAACCCTTTCTAACCACCTAAGAATTTGAAGGTAAGAATTACACAATAACTGATTAAACACACAGCCCTTCCTCTCGATATTCGAAACACTACAATCATGGACTACAAACTCAAATTCCATTGCGTAAACCGGTCTATTCTGAGAAAATATCAACGGTTAAGCAATCTAAATTTGAGTATGTTCCCGATTTGAGAATAAAAGGAGAAAGTACACCCGAGCTGCAACCTGTGTACTTATGGTATTTCCCTTTTCACTTCTCGCATTCACCCTTATTAATTCTTTTTTCTTCGCAAAAAATTTGCTAAATTATGTAAAATATCAAATAAAATAAAATAACTAATTAAAAAAGAATCTCTTCACTTTTATAATTTTAAAATTCTTAATTACCATGAACACCAACAACACACAGGAAAGCACAACAGACGAATTCTACACAAACAATGCAATCAAAGACCCCAAAGTTAGACATTATTTCAATCAATTGGAAAATCTGGGAGATATAACAATCAGTAGTCCAACCAAAATAGTAGACAGAACGAACGTAGGATTGGCCAAGGTGGGAGCAAGACCACTAAGCGGAATAAGAGGACTGTATTTTAACAAAGGAATGTGGAAAGTCAAGTTCCTCGACGATGATCTGGAAGTCATAACCTGCATATTTAGATACGGAGATAAGGAGTCGCTGGTGGAGTCGTACCACCTCGCACACCTGTTCCTGAAAAAAGTAATAGAATTCAATCGGCAAATACACGAAGACGACGGAACAGTGTTAGAAAAGTTAAATGAACGGCAACTAGTGGAATTGGATAAAAGGAAAACAAAAGGTGGATTCCAAAGCATTAACAAGATCCATAACGGAGAAAGTCACACAAATCACCAAGATAGAGATAAATATGAGTATCTGATACAAAAAAGATCCAGAAACTTGACTCAGGAAGACGATAAAAACGGATATCTAAGTTTAGAAATGCTAAAGAAAAAAAGGAAGAAGGCAAAGGCGTCAAACTCTAAGTCAAATGGGCAATCGAAGTCAGGGACTAACAAAATAAAACAGAGAAAACTAAGCAAATTCGAAGCTAAATTCCTAAAATATTCCGAATACGGAACCTTAGACATGATCCACAAAGTTATAGACGATAACAGGGAAACAAGAAGCGGAGAACACGGGAAAATATACTGTAATAAACACAAAGGATACGACTCGAAGGAAAAGGAACTGGAAAATAATTACGATAAGTTGCTACAGGAGAATTATGTGTTGGCAGACTTAGATGGTAAGAAATAGACTAACAATATAATATAATATTTAATCCACTTTTGACTAAAATAACGATTTTCAGAAGCCTCAGCTATTCAACTGCTCAAGAAGACGTCATTTAAGGAGGTAAGTGAAGAAAATGATTAATTTTAATAAATAATAGGACTTGGACGAAGATAGGAGTACGACAAGCTCGACACAAAGCGTAGGAGAAGTGACAAAGGAAAGGAAAAATTACTTAGATGAGGAGGGGCTCATGGCAATCAGATCGTATAACTTTGATAATTGCTTCATAAAGTAGAAAGAATATTGCGGATTCCAAAGTAAAATGTAGAAATCTCTGAAAAATAGGAGATTTTAAGGTCAATAATGCAGTAAATCTTGAGTAAAGCAAAAACGTAGTCCTTCAGGCCACAGGCGGAATCCAATAAAAGCTCTCCAAGTAGATTCCGCCTATGAAGTGGAAGGAAGGTTTATTTTAAAACATGTGGAAAACAATTGTTTTCATTAAAATTTGTTAAACTTTCATTTTATAATATGTGTTAGTTACCAACCTCACTTGAGCCTTCACAATACCCCTTAATTCACTCTTTTAATTTTAAGTTGCTCATATTTTTTAATTTTTTAAATAAAAGATGACTTCCCGCGTTTTGGACATCCTTTCCCTGTACGATCGGAACCAGGAAGCCACTTTATACATAGGTTTGCGACTGTTACAATTATTGGTTATATAATAAGGGTTATGCAAAAATTATGTAAAATAAATGCAAATAAACAACAAATTAATAAATTAAATTCAGGAAATCTGGATTTACAAGCCGATGAGGAGCTTTTGTGGGAGTTTTTTATGCAGGCAGGCCGAGTCAAGAGCATCAACATTCCAAGGGACAAGGTTACCGGCCAACACCAAGGTTAGAAGGATTGAAAATAAAGAAATTTATCAGGTTTTGGGTTCGTGGAGTATGAGACTGAGACCGATGCGGATTACGCCCTGAGAATCCTCAACTTCGTCAAGCTGTACCATAAACCCCTGAAACTAAACAAGGCGTCCAAAGACAAGGAGAACACAGAGGTAAGCCCCGACTCTTTAACTTTTAACTTTAGATCGGAGCGAATTTATTCGTTGGAAATATAGACGACGAGGTCGACGAGAAGCTGCTCCACGACACCTTCTCGTCTTTCGGAAACGTGGTCCTAACCAAGGTAAAAAAGAGGCTTAAAATAATGCTCAGATCGTGAGAGATGAAGCCGCAGCCGGAAGGTCCTACGCCTTTGTCTCATTCGACAACTTCGAGGCCAGCGACGCAGCGCTTGCCGCCATGAACGGCCAATTCCTCTGCAACAAGCCGATCCACGTGTCTTACGCGTATAAGAAGGACACTAGAGGTAATTCAAAATTGAGAAATTATTTTTAGGGGAGAGACACGGAAGCCCAGCAGAGAGACTCATCGCAGCGAACAGGCCGGCCGACTTTGGAAACAATCAAGTGGCCTCAAATCCACCCCCGGTTCAGGTGCCAACCTCCTTCGCTCCCCCTCCAATGCCCATGACCCCCTTCATGAGTGAGTTTATTTACCTTAGTTTAAGCTAATATTCAAAAATTAGATTGATTATTGAAATTAATTTACATTTTTCAGATCCTGTGGGAGTAATGATGCCAGGAATGCAGCCAAACATGTATCCGCCTAACATGGTTAACCCAGCCATGCTACCGCAGCCTAACATGGCCTCGCTCCCGGTGGGAATGCCTCCGCTGCCGATGCCCAAAGCAATGCCGGTGATCCCCCAAAACATGCCACAGCCTCCCATGTACAATATGAAATAGCCTTTATCGCAAACAATTAAAATAATAATTTGCTCCTTTTATTTTTAATGTTACTTAAGTTACGATCATTGGGGAAGGGTCCACTCTATTGGCTCCTGCTCGGTCTTCTTGAGGTAGTCGTTGCACTTGTTGAAGTGGTCACATCCTGAAAGTTTTAAAACAGAACCCTAACCTTTAAAATGTTTAATTGAGAGGGGAGAGGGGTGACCGCAGGTGAGGACGAAGTGCTTAGACCCAGATATCCTAGAACACTTCTGCTGAGCGGATCTGCCTAAAAAATTTAAACTAAAGTCTAACCCCAAAGAAGGAAAACGACGTTCTCCCTGGTGTCGTTAATGATGTTAATGACACGGTCCGTGAAAGTGTCCCAGCCCTAAGAAAATTATTTCTGGAAAACTAACGTAATCCTTGTGAGCCAAGGGCTGACTGTCAACGACAGTGAGAATGCTATTCAGCAGAAACACTCCCTGGGAAGCCCAGGAACTCAGGTCCCCGTGGAAGCTCTTGGTCCCAATCTCCGATAAGATGTTCTTGAGACTGGGAGGAAGTAAGACCCCCCGGGGAACTGAAAAGCAAAGACCCTGAGTATGAGTAAAATAAAATAAAATGGAGTACCATTGCCTGCTTCGGTTGATGATAGGGATCTTGTCCTACGATAACGACCTTTATCTTGGAAAGACTGAAATTTATAAACTAAACGATCTTACGGGGTCAACTTGAAGGCGTTGAAGACCAAATGTGCAGGGGGATAGACACTCTTGGAAGTGCGTTCCCTCATCACCTTGGACCAGAGGGTCTTGAAATAGGGCTTCTGAAGCTCAGAATGAAGAACGTCAAACCTAAATCATCATCATTAAAACCAGATGATAAAAAATGAGTAAATGGTCCAAGTACCATTCCTCTCCCATGAGATTCTTCAAAGAATCGGAATCATCGGTAACACTCGTGTCAGAAGGAGGAGGTAGATGAGTAGGAACGGGGTTGTGTAAGGGCCTTTTGGTAGGAAGGTCGTTCCGAACCTCAAAAAACTCAGTTATCAGTCTTTTACTCATCCTACAAAACAAGAAAGTGTTTAAAACCTTTACAACATTCATAAATACCAAATTAAAAACGATTTACATATACATTTCTAAAATTGAGAGATAATATAGTGTGTATTTCAAATCAAGTTTGGAGGGAGGCTCACCGAAAACACAACCTTAACAGTTTTAATTTAAATCTTGTTCTATATGTTATGTTTTAAAAATGTTTAAAATTTGTTTTAGTATATATAATGGAGTTTTCGACCCTATTTTATGAAGCCTTGGAGAATGAGAACTACTTTGGTACCCGGGAGGAAACCGCCGTCAAACCGGTCCATGAAAACCCTCTTCAGTCCTTGGCCCTCAATATCGTCAAAAGGGATACAGAGAAGGCAGCTTTACTCAGGTTAAAAGGGTTCGAGAGGGTGGATATTGAGAGATCCCGGGGAAAGCATTCCATAGTCTGCAGACACTGGCTCAAGGGGATGTGTATGAAGGGCGAATTTTGCGATTTTTTGCACCAACTAGTCTATTCTAGGATGCCTCCCTGTAAAAGCATAGAAAGGAACTCCTTTTGTACCGACAGGCTGAAAGGATGCTGTATTTTCAAACATGCTGACGACGAGGACCCCTTGGATCCATCCGGTTCAAAAGTAAGAGATTATCACCTAAAATAAACCTTCAGGACCTTCAAAATAACCAGGACTATTCAGATGAACTATCTTACTTGAACGATCCAGAGTACTTCACACAGGCCTTCAACTCTGCCATGCTCATGGCCTTTCCCAGAATCCTGGGCTAATGTAAAAATAGCATAACTACCAAATACAATTTATTATAAATATGAATATAGTGTTTTTTAATTAGATTAAGAGTCATGTTTGAGCTATATTTTCATTTTGTCCTCAATGTGGGAGTGGATTCCTTCAATTCCGAAGTCGTTGGTGGGTTTCTCGTAGTTCATGTAGTCGTAGGACTGAATGGTGTCCAGTTCGTCCATTAAAATTTCCAGAGATAGCATGCTACTCTTAATTCCGGGAAGCCTGGTGGACTTGGAACACATGTTCCTTTCAATGTTTAACTTCATTGCCTCCTGTGACCCGAAGCATTTGGCTATTCTTTTATCGCTTTCAATCGTTGAGCTCTTGAGGTGGTTGTAGTCTATGTTATGGATGGGATGGAGGTCCTTCAGTTTTAGTTTGGAGTCATCCTCATTAAAATTATCCAAAGGAGTGGCAGGAAACCTATTTAAATCGATATCTAAGTGCGAGAGTCTGTTACTTTGCATTTCTAATAATCTAATATATAATAAAAAATAAATGATGTTGCTTAGTCTAGTGCAAAAATGTTTGAAAGTGTTGGAATCCACAAAATGAATAACACAGATGAATAGCAATGAGTATAACTTAAATAACTATTAATATTTTAAAGTTATATATTTCCGATAAGAATGAGATGCCTGAATTTATAAATGGAATCAGTTACTGGTAAGAAATAAAGACAGAAATGTTAGAAACCAACAAAAAGCAATTAAGAGTAAGTATTCTTGACAGTTTAGACAGAAAAAGTAAAAATGTGCTGAGGGAAAAGAGATGAAACCACTCCTAACACATACCCTTCCCCATTGCCAGCTCCTATGCCCCAGTTATAAGATGCCAGGATTTGAGATTATCTAAATATTTATTCTTTATTCCATATTTCACACTTCCAACAGTTAGTCACCTGTAAGTTTTAATCGTTTTTACATAAGCTTTCCTAATTATTGCACTACATATTGTCTTTGTTACACCACTTGATGGAATCTTATTATTTACTTGGAGTTAAACTCCCACAATCTTATTAAAATTTACAGGTAAATTATTCCTACATATTTTGAACATGTCTCTCAAATACGTGGCAAGCTACCTCCTATCTGTGACTTGCGGCAACGAAAGCCCGTCCAAAAGCGACGTCAAACAAGTTCTAAGTTCAGTAGGCTCAGAAGTCGACGAAGAAGCCCTCGACGCATTCTTCTCAGCAGTGTCTGGTAAATCCGTCCACGAGGTAGGTTTATATTGAAATAATCCCTTCAGACCGTTACTGCCGGCTTAGACAAACTCCAGAAGCTTCCAGTAGGAGGAGCAGTAGTTGCGTCCTCCTCAGCCCAGGCTCCAGCTTCATCAGGTATTTTACCGATAAAATAAAAATTTCTCAGAAAAACCACAAGAATCGGCTAAGGCAGCTGAGCCCGAGGAAGAAGAAGATGACATGGGATTCTCACTCTTTGACTAAGAAACCAAGCTTTTTAGTCTTGGAAAATTTCACTGAATAATCTTCTATAGACCATTTTTTAATTTTTTCTTTCACAATTCACCTTTCCCATATTCC
>JAQQTN010000031.1:32359-42667 GCA_029379255.1 Theileria luwenshuni
GTTAATATGGACGTCTTCGGAATTAGGTACCTGGATAACTTCTCAACTGGGACCAGAGGAGCCCAAATCGCAGAGTAAACCGGAAGAAAATCATTGAAACACATAGGTTCTTTCTTCTAAACGACTATTTGGTGGTCTTCCTCCACAGAAAAACCTCAAACATGCCCTTCCTGAAGGCAGTTCAGGACAAAAGCGACCCCTTCAGATTACTGGAAAACCTAACTGTAAACCCAGATTCTTCCTTGACTGGTTAGTCCAGGAAAGTTAAACTCAAATTCAGTAACACCGGGAACTGAGTTCAAAGAGACCTTCCTGAAGGACCTTGAAGACTACAAAAAGGTTAAGTGATGCTCAGATAAACCATTTTAGTGCAAGCAAAGGCTCTTGATGGTGGATTTCACAACTTTGAACGAGTACCACAATAAGCTGAAGTTAGTTTAATAGTTTAACATTCCGAAGAGTGATTGCGGACTACCTCCGAAGGTTCAAGGAGAACGTCGCCTACTGTCTGGTTGCAGCTGCCTCTGACTTCAAATTCGCCTTCGATGAATTTGTAAACCTTTACCTTCTCAATTTTACTTAGATGAAGGAGAAGTTCTCGTCAAAAAATGAAGTTAATTTACGTTTGGTTCCCAACCCTAAAGTCAGGTATCTTTGCGATACTCACCTTGAACTTAGGGAGGTGATAAGGCAGGTCTCAGACGAAAGACCGATGCTCTGCTGTTTTAAAAAGTCAACCAACAGAGCTGACATGGAGAAAGCAGCTCGTCTAATGCTAGATAAGCCCACAGGAGCAGACATGGTACTCAGTTGGCTTGATAATTTTTTCAGGTTGTGTGCAACATGTTTGACCAGAGACTCACCAATGTGACCGTGGTCCACTCAGACGGCTCTCTTAAGGACTTGGAGGGAACTGTAAGCTTTTTTCTAACTCTTTTAGCCTTCAGAACTGAACAAGCTCATCGGTCGTGAAATTTTAAATGCTCACTCGAAAAAGATGTCATCTTTTAAATAAAATGACCATGGGCGGGATTTATCAAATTATAAAATTTAAACAAAGTTTCAATTTATAACTATTTTAAATGAATTTAATGTGTTTTACTACATTATTGACTTAAAATTTGGAATCCTTTATTTTACCTCTAAGTTTACGTCCTTGCTGGGGACGCTGTTTCCGTTGTGGTAGTTGAACCTGTCAACCTTTGAAATTTGGACCTAAAGGGTTTAAAAAGGGCAAAAGGTACCTGGAAAGCAGGAACTTGGAGATGGCCGCACGAACATTTTCTGCCGTGCCAGGAGAAGTAACCTAACTTGGAGTTGCACTTGAGGTTGCTGCAGAACAGCTTCCCGTTTGGAGACTCGAGGTCCTTCATCCAGGTCATGGGCTCTATGAAAATGCTGTTACACTCGGATTGGGATTCCTTGGGACTGGATTTCTTGAGGTGATTGATTGCGTTGGTGTCCGAGAACAGGGTTTCCCGGCATATTTTACAGGAGTAAATGTACTGGGGATCCTCTGGAGTTTCCAGGCTCATGTTGTGTCGGTTTTGGAGGTGGTTGTCCAGGGTCTTGATGTAATAGTTGTAGAACACGTTCTCATCTCCAATTTTAAACCCGTTTTTGTAGTATAAAATCATTTGGTACTCAAAGTAGTGGCTTATTGCGGTTTTGGGGTAGACGGACTTCATATACCTCTTAACTCCCAGAAACCGCTTGTTCCACTTCCGCATTAGATAGGAGCAGATGAGCGATGTGCTTCTGCACATTCCCAGTAAGCTGAAAATTGTAAAAGATTTACAAGTTACCAGTGAACGAAGACAAACCCCTTATCGTTTGACAAAATATACTCGAAAAATCTGAAAATTATTTAAAATTAAATTGACAAACTCATAGGAAAATTGAAAGGCTTTATAAAATTTCTCTTCAGGTTCATCGTTTGCTCTGATGATGGAATGGACTACGACAACAGGTTCACTTTCTGGTTGGTGGGAATCTTCCGACTCTGAAGTCCTGTAAACAAGGTCAAAGTGTAGGTTAATATATGGATTTGAAACGTGAGAATGGTATAAGTTCGAAAGAGTCTCATTTTTGATGTTAAAAGGCCTTTTCTTGGGAGAGAAGTGAAGGGAACACCAATCAGGGACATCCTGGCAAACGGTAAACACCCCTAGAGTTACATTATCAATGGAATCCAGGTGTTCATGGGATGAAGAAGCTGCGTTTAAGTTTTCAGAGTCTTCATTGGAAGAGTAAAGAGAATTAGCCTCTTCCAGGCTTCCGACGTGTAAACCCTTAATAATCTCCACCATTCTCTAAATTAAAAAAAGAATGAGTATAATTTTAAAAATAATATCATTAAAATTAAAATTCTGAGTTTTAAAATGCTATAAATGTCTCTAAAAATAATTTGACCCTTTTGTTGTGTTAGGATAATTTTTTTAAATATTATTTTTTTATTCTCTGTAAATTATGTAAATTATTGTTGTACATTATTACTTGTATTTTCTCTATATATTATTCTGACAATTACTTCACTTGGATTCACTATACACTATAACTTTTGTGTCTTTATTCACCTTATATTTGACCTCGACTATCATGATAATTCTCATACAACTCATCTTTAACCGGCTCATCCTATAAGTCCTCTGCCATGGATACTATTCCCACTCACTACCGAGAGGAATTGGACCATTTTATCAACATCCTCTACTCACTCATGTCATACAAAAGGGATGGAACCGTGGATGTTGAAAGGATTTATAGGTCATTTAACCTTCTCTCAGACGAGGATAAGGAATTGCTCTCTGAATCCCCCGCTTCTAGAACCATTAAGATTCTCAAGGCCCTTCTCGTCAACCAGGACTTCATCATCACCCTGGTCTCCGGAATCATAGATTTTAAGACTTACAAGGGAAATATATTTAATTTTTGGAATGGCTATGAAACTAAACACACAGACGAGGAGGTAATCAAGGAGATAAGAAACATCGTCAAAAATTCGTTCCTGTGTAACTCCCGGGACAAGATCAAGGACTCAGACATCAACCCAACCAAGGACCCTATCATCCTCCAAAGAAACATTAATTGGGTATTTTAACTGATATTCATCGTTATTCAGGTGAGATCAACCCTGAGGCAGTTCGTCAGGGACTGGGCTGAAGAGGGAGCCACAGAGCGCCTCCAGTGCTACGCCCCTCTGCTGGAAGCCCTCAAGAAAAGGGTTCCAATTAAAGATCCGCATAACCCACCCTTGTAAGTCGATAAATCCAATTCATTTAATAAATTTAGGATTTTATGTCCTGGATCAGGCCTCGGAAGACTTCCCTTCGAAGTGACGAAACTGGGATACTCGAGTATGGGAAACGAATTCTCCTTCTTCATGTTAATAGGTAACATTGAGTAAAAACTTAAAATTTAGGATCCCAATTCATAATTAACCACGTGATGAAGCCCAAAAGCTTCAAGATTTATCCCTACTGTCTGGACACCAGTAACAGGTTAGTTTTCCTTGTTATAAACAGCCCAGATTGTCCATGGACGACCACCTGAAGGAAGTGTTCATCCCAGACGAATCGCCATGCAACTGCGACATCAAGGAAGGAAGATTTTCAATATTCGCAGGAGAGTTCATTGAAATTTACGAAGAATACGAAAATCACTTCGACGGAATCCTAACCTCGTTCTTCCTGGACACAGCCAAAAACGTCATCTCTTACATCAGAACCATCGCAAAAATAGTCAAAAAAGGAGCCTTGTGGGCCAACATCGGGCCTTTGCTGTACCACTACGCAGACCTTACACACAATTCAATCGAGCTGCCGTGGGAGGAAGTCAAAAGTATAATCTCTAAATGGTTCACAATAGAAAAGGTGGAAATAAAAGAGGCCTACTACACGTCAAACCCTCTTAGCATGATGAAAACACAGTACCAGTGCATATATTTCGAGTCAATAAGAAACGACACCCCAGTCACAGGGCAGTCGAACCACTTCTAGATTTACACAACACAAACCATAATCTTCTACTTAAGAACAGTTCTATAATCATTCTACTTAAGAGAATTTCTGATATTAGTTGAGTAAAGTGAGTATTAAGTGATAGTGTGTAGGGTATGAGGTCAAGTGAGTAAATCATCAATCTTTTTTAAGATTCCATGTATTATGCCACTCATCCCTTTGTTAGTCGATTTTAAACCCTACTGAGTTCAACATAGGAAATTATACCCTCATACTTTTCACAGTGGCTGTTGCTACTAAGGCCTTCGTAAATAATTATAGATATAATACCAGTATATCAACCCATCACACGTATCGCAATCATAACAGGACTGATTCAAGCCCGTTTAAACATCGCAATTCCTTAGAAGGTCAGGAAGATCCTGAGTATGGATACCCACAGCTTCTAGCTCACAGGTATAAATATGTTCAAGTGACCCTGGAAAAGGACACACCAAACGTTGGAAAGAAAGGTATCTGACGATTCTTTACTTATATTAAAATATTTTAGGAGAGATTGTACACGTAAACAGGAGTTACGCCTTCAATTACCTCGTTCCCTTCGGATTTGCTCGCTACACATCCAGAGCTGAGTTGGTAGGACTGGCCCTGGACAGGGACTACAAGGAAGCCCTGTCTAATATAAGGAAAACTGCAGCATTACAGCTAAAAAATAAACTAGGAAGGAACCTTTTGCTCGAGTTTCAGGTCCCCTCGTCAAACAAGGACTCTAGCCTCCTGAATTCGCCCCTTAGGCCCATTCACATCATTCAGAGGCTCAGGGATCTCAAGTACCTGAGTCCGCTGGACATGCTCAGAGAACAAGACGTTAAAATAAACACGGAATCCGGACTCATTAAAAAATTTGGGACGTACCAAGTCACCCTGTTACTCGACGAGGACATTGAATCAGTCATAAGGGTCAAGGTGACCGACATTCCAGTCACCACAGTTGTCCTAAACGACAAACTATAAACATACAACAAATTTGAACATTAGTATTGCTATTTAATTTACTCTACTTGAAGAAAAGGGACCCTGTGAAAATGAAGCTCTTAAGCACAAGAGGCATCAATTTCATCACTTTACAAACTAGAAACCTCCACCACTCGCCGACCAAGGGAAGGTTCTACACCAACAGATTCTACGTGAAGAAGTGCAGCAACTGCTCGTCGGTCAACAGTCTCACTCTGGTTAACTGTTCCAGGTGCTCAAGTGCTCTGACTGACGAGGACATAAGACTCAGGAACCTGGACCATATCTGCCAGGTCAGCAACTCCAGAAAAAGGGACTCTGAGGACAGCTCATCTACCATATACCGGTGCTTCGACTTCACTCTGCTTCTAAACCCGAACCCCTCCTCACTCATTCACATCTCAGCCTTCCCCAACGGCACCTTCTACGACATCAAGAATTTCAGGAAGTCTCACGTGGACCTCATTTCCAGGATGCGAGACAAGTGTTTGGGAGCGTTCGAGGACATTCTTTCTGGAAAATTGATAGTTCAGGGTGTAGAAAATGAAGTGTTGGAAAAGTTGAAGGTGAGGCTGAGGTCGTCTGAGGGAGCAGAAGAAGGAAGAGGAAGAGGTGGAGCAGATTCAGCATCTGGACCTGCATCAGCATCAGGAGTTTCCCAAATGGTAGACAAGGCTGCAGTTTTCGGGTTCAACTACCCCAACACGCACTCGCACGTCGATATGCACGCCCTCCTTCCCCCAATTTACTCCTTCAACGTTTTCAAGACCCCCTTCTTCTACCCCCTGGAGAAGGTGGTGTCGGACCTCAGGATCTTCGGACAGGTCAGACCTTACTCGCCCTCCCAAATTCGAAACTTGTAAGTTTAACGAGTTAAAAAACCCTCAGGAACGAATCGGATGAAATTCTGGAGCAGGTAATGAGGGCAGACAGGCTCTTCAGGGACACCTTTTCCATCTAATCTCCTTACCATTCGAGGAATTGATCTAAGTGATTAAACTCCTCAAGCTCCTTCAACCAGCTCCTACAACTCCCCCTAGTAAACGGGAGTACCCGAAGAATCCACATCATGTCTACTAAATGTAAATTTATCAATTTTTACTACTTGCTATCTCAATGTACGTTGGATTCCCAATGTATCCTAAAAAGGCGTTATGGGTGCTATGTAGGTAAACTCGTAATATCAGATTTGTAAACTCAGGAGTGATAGATGCATTGCACAAGCATGGTCTTAGTAGGTAGGCGAGTGAATGAATGTATAAAATGAACTGAATTAGTGAGTTATCTTTAGAGTTAATTTAAGGTTTACTTGTTTTGATTTTCCGTTTAGTGTTAGTTTTATCTTCATTTTTGAGTTTAAGTTTAGTGTTATTGTTAGTCCTGGTATTTAGTGGTATCTTTAAATTTGTATTGTTAGTTTTTGTATTTAGTGTTAATTTAAATTTTCCATCGAGTTTAGTGTCATCTTTATATTTGTTTTAGTGTTTACTTGTGTTAATTATGAGTTTAGGTTCAAAAGGAAATTTCAAAGGATTGAGATAAACTAAGTTGAGGACTCTCTTGCCATTTTCCGTGTTAGAACTTTAACTTGACCTGATAAACTGTGTTAGAGGTTAAATTACCTGGTGATAAGCTTGAGGAGGTTGAGGAGTACTCCCTTCTGGACATCCTTCGACTGGCGTGTCCCCTTCTCCTTTCCCTCCTATCTGGGGACTCTGAGTCCTCGGAACTGGATCTGTCCCTTCTTCCCCGGTGTCTGTCATAGGAACTGGAAGGAGACCTGTGTCTCCGTTTTCTGGTGTGTCTATCCCTTGATCTTTCTCGGGTGTAAGAGCTGGAACTAGATCTGGATCTTGATCTTGAGGGCCTCCGTCTTTCCCTGTTTTTGCGATTTTTATAGTTTTCAGATTTTTCGTGTCTGTCTCTGCTTTCTCTTTTGGGGGATCTAAGTTCGGAATCGTCTCTTGATCTTTCCCTGGTTCTGTCATGTTCCTTTTTATATTTATGTGAGTGCCTACTGACTCTGTGGCCTCCCCGGTGATCGCCTCTGTGCCTTGAGTCTGAGGAAGACTGGGAGCCACTCCTCATTCTGCTGGTCCTTTGTCTCTGGTGGGACTGGTTAGAGTTGCGATCTTCCATTTCCTTTTTCTTTTCGTCTATAAACTTCTGAGGGATTCCGTGTTCACTGGACTGAGCTGATAGCAGAAGATCCCAGAGTTCCCTGACGAACACGCTGGCCTTCTTAGCCATGAACCCTGTGAGGCTAATCTGTAGTCTTTTAGGGTCAAGCCGAGGCTTTTCATTAAATACAGATCCTCCATCGCCTAATTTAATTAGAATAATTTGATTAAATACCTGCAAGTTGAGAATTTCTCTTTGCGTCGTATTCTCCGAGTTCCTTGAGCTGGCTCATACAGTAGTCCACTAAAATATCGTCCTCTATTCCCATCAGTTCTGATACACGCTTTGTGATCCAAGGCTTAAAAGCATCGATTCTAACCTTAGTTATGTCTACAGGAGTTGAAAACGACTTCGGCCAGTTTTTGGACTCGTACATTTCCTTCTCCTTACCAACTAACATGGGATTGTTATCATCCCCCTTGGTGAAAGTTCTAGGTTGAAACATTTTGGATAAATATTTAAAATAATAGTATAAAATTAAGAATCATATGTGTCTGTAAAGGAAAAGAAAAGAGGTCCACACAATGAACCTGGTTGAAAGGTAAAATATACAAATAACGAGAACTATTTGTTCATTATTAAGAATTTTAAACAAAGTAAATATTTTGAATGAAACAGCAGCAATCAGACCCCATCCGAAGTCACGATTCTTCAACATTCAGAAAATTTTTTATTATTTTTGTACCTTTAAGGGACTTGTCATTTATTTGTATCTTAAATGTTTTTAAAATAATTTAAAAAACTGACAAATAGCCCTATTTATGTTAAGTTTGTCTTCTTCATCCTGTATCATATCTCATTTACTCGCTAAAATGACTATCTATAAGACTAAAACTCTTCTAAACTAGACACTCTTGTTATAAATGGACCCTTTAAAATATTTTTATAAAAATGTTTCACATTCTGTGGCCTCAAAATTATGTAAGTTTCCTCTTGAAATGATATCACTTCACAGATTACAAGAAAAACAACAGATACTTCATCGTGAAGCCTTCTTCAGACGATGTGCTGTCAGCTGCTCTGGAATACGACGTTTGGGGCACACGTGCAATCAGTGAGAGGACGCTCAGTAAGTTGTTTGAACGGGGATCAAACGTTATTCTCCTGTTTACCTCAGTTTCAAACAACAATTTGCTGGGATACGCACTGGTAAAATCAAGACCAGGAGAAGGCTCCAAGACTAAAAGCAAAGTGACCAATGCCAAATTTGAAGGACCAATATTTGACGTTTCGTGGGTCAGATTCCTGGAGTTAAAAGCCAGCGACTATTCTGAACTCCTCAACGAGTGTAATCACCAAGTGCCCGTCTTCGAAAGCAAAGACGGCCAGGAAGTCGACAGCCTGTCAGGATATAAAATATGTTCCATGTTTGAAAAAAAGTTTAAGCGTTACCTAGAGAGCACTTACAATTTCCCAAACCCCGAGTCCCCAATGTCAAAGTCGCAAATGCCCGAAATCGCATCAAAATTAGTCATGACCAACAACCAGAGTAAGTTGAAAAACACTCATTTTTGGCAGGAGAAATGTTCCCAAACGTCCAGGATATCATGAAGTTCAAGGGGGCAAACGTTTTCTCGTTGGACATGGCAGCAGATTTTAACCCGGCCCTCATCATATTCCCAATAGATTTGTCCAACATGTCGTACAACACTTACATATCACTCTATCAATGCTCACTCGACTACTGGCTGGAAATGCCAGAGGACTTCGAAATACCCCTTCTTACTTAGTAGATAACACCTAGAAGAAGTATTATTTAAATAAAAATAAAAATTATTAGAGTGATTACAAGTGTGTTTACATCTGTTTGATTATTCAGAACTGGACAAATACAGATTTATAAATGATTAATAGAATTTTAAATATTGGCTCATTCCTAAGGCCTCTTAGGCTTGGATCATCTCGATTTGGGAATTTTAATAGATTTAGTAGTGTTCACAGGGGATCAGATTTGAGGAGGAAGAGACTCATTTTCAGGTGCATGAACACCGGAATGAAGGAACTGGACATCATCCTTGGCCAGTTTATCAAGGAAAACCCAGAGGTACTAGAAAGTGAGGCGGATCAACTTGAGTCATTTCTCGACATGGACACATGCTCCATCTATGACATCGTAATGGGAAAAAGGGACCACAACCACAATCTGGGTAAAAAAATAAGGGAATTTGCAACAAATCAAAATAAAAATAAAAAACTAAAATTAAAATAAATAATGTAAAATAATTGAATTTATACTACACATTAAGTCAATATTTTACATTTAAAATCATTTTGAGTAGTAAATCTGTTTAGACATCATGGACCTCTGAAGGAGTCTTTGGTTGATAGCCTCTCTAATTTTAGATTTCCTGGAGGTGGAATCGGAGCAACATGAGTCTAAAAGTAATATTAAATATTAATAATGCTAAATGATAAATAATTTGAAATTAATGGTGATAAAAACTTACTGGTTGTGTAGTTGGACCATTCACCACCGGACTTAGAGTAGTAGTCCATTGGGTAAACCGGTTTATACTCGACGTCGTTGAAAGCCACATAGGCCTCGTAAGGGTTTAGAAGTGGCTTTGGAAACGAGTCTCCCCAGTCTATGGAAAGTCTAGGACACCCTATCTGTAATAGAGTGAGTATTGGTAAAGTAAATTAGGAATAATTTGGATAATGATCATTTTATTTTTTCTTATTTTATATTCTCTATATGGTTGTTTACCTGAATGAATGAGTCAACTTGTAGGTTCTTGAGTTTGTCTATTGTTATTTCAGACATTAGAAGCTTAAAGTGTTTTGTGTTTCTTTTGTCTAAAAGATTACAAATGTTGTTAAGGATGTTCATGTTCCCCTGCCTTCCCAAGGTGCTCAAGACCACACAGACCTTCTTCGAGTTCCTAGCAACTAAAATGGCCTTCTTTCTGACTAAATGGAATGTGTCCAGGTCGTATGTTTCCTCAGAAAAAACCTGAGAATTTATATTTGAATTTGGTTCACAGTACCTTGTTAAATGGGTCGAACCGGTAAAGCCTGATTCCCGGGTTTTGAATCAGAGTGCTCTCAAGGTGGAATCTGCCGTCTGCTACAAATATAATAGAGTGTCTAATTTCTGATTCTGATTGTTCTGTGTCTAACTTTTTAGTTGCTTTCAAGTTTACTAAAGGAGAGG
>JAQQTN010000032.1:0-24796 GCA_029379255.1 Theileria luwenshuni
TCTCACATGTTTTCAGGAATCTGACTCAGACATGGTACTTTTACACAATGTAGAATTATTTCAGGATTTGAAAAAATTACAAGATTTAAAACCTATTCAGTTAAAATAATTTTATAAAGTGTCGATTGTTTTTATTTCTTCCTTGTCGTTTATATGGACGTCCATGTACAGGTTATTCAGTTGCGCCTGTGTGTCTTGGTAATTAGGGTCTGAGTTCTTTTTGATTGTGTCCTTGACTTGTAATAAGACCCTGTAAATTGTTTTAAATAAATTAGACTAACAGTTTCATGCTGTCTATGTACTTCCTCCTCCTTCGCAGCTGCTCCCTAAGACAGTCTTCAGAGTAAGGGAACTTACTTTAGCATGTTTAAAACGTCCTCTTCGGCCTGTCTTCGCCAGAGGGACGACAGTATGTACTGGAGGTTGACGTAGAGCTGAAAGGGGTTAGTTTGTGTCTAATTCGATCTGGTGGCTAACTGATATTTTACCTTTATAAACTTTTTTATTTCTGATATTGAGTCTGTATTCATCTGAAAAAATATAAAATTGATATTTCTTACGTTTTTCAGGAGATCCAGGTAGGTTATCAGAGAGTTGACGAATTGGGAGTAGAGTCTTTTGAAGTGCGCTCTGAGATCGGTAGTGTCTTCACCGGGTGGAATTAGGGTTTCAGAATCCAAGGTATATTCTTCCTCCTGAAACTGAATGATCGTTAGGATACAATGGTTACCTTCTCCTGTACACCGAAGGAGTACCATGATTCCGCGGGCGGGGCGGGAGGTAGGGGGCCTTCGAAGCAGTTTAGCTTGCTGTAATCAAAAATAAGATCATTTGAGTCGTTTATTTGCGAGTTTAGCTCTGAAAGGTTGGCTTCGAGCGATTGGTCTGGGTTGAGGTTTTTGAGGTGATAGTTTAGGTAAAACAGTGGTGATGGAGGAAATCCGTAAAGGAAATCGTCCATAAAATTAATTTAAATGCGAATATGGGTTTAACTAAATAGGTTAAAGTGAACTTGGCTAGTTGTATTGTGTCCAACACATCACACTACAACCTCATTATGTCACTCATAACTCATTATATTTATTAAATTTACACAGATTTTAATAAAAAATATTAAAATAATTTCAAATATTAAAAATTAGAGAGTTTAAATGGATGCGATGCAAAATCACAAAATCTGATAAATGTCTGGATTTTAATTCTTTATTGTCCCTCAAACAATAAAATTTTTTATTTTTTTACTTCAAAATGAGATGCTGAATGTGTTTCCGTTCTCACAATTTTAAACGGTAGTTATCGCTATGTCCTGGGACTGCGTTATTTTGGGATCCCCTTCACAGGACGATATCAGGTCGTCCAGCTGGTCCTCGAGCTCCTTTATGAAATCCTTTCCCCTTAGAGCGCCCTTTGGTATTGACCGCGCGCTGGACCTCATGCTGATCATCAGACATACTTTAGCCACAACCTTGTTGGATAACCCATGATTGGATAAAGTGGTTTTTATGTTTTTGTCACACATGCCCCAATTCTGCTGCCATACCATCCAGGATAAGTAGGAGGCGAGCTTGTCGTTCTCGTTGTGGTAGAAGGAACACTTCTTCTCGAACTTACACTGGCCCTTAACGGCGAGGGAACATTTCTTAGTTTTGTGTAAAATGGGGTGGAAAATAACTTCCAGAACGCTGTGAGAAAGAGGACACCGGCCGTCCTTACATCCCATCATCAAAGGACACTCAACGGGGATGTAGAAATACTTAATAGGACACCGCCTCTTAAACTTGTAGGAGAGAAAGGGGTTCTCCTTGTCAGGGTCAAAGGTCCAGGAAATCGGAATTGAAGACCTCATATCTCAAGGGAGTGAGAGAAGAATTGAAAAATGAAGAGGTTAAAGTTAAAGGCATTAACCTGAGTTGTAAAATGTTAAACCATAACCAATAGACAAAAGAATTTTAAAGTAGAATATAAACACATAACAAATCACGAATGGCCAATTCCCTAATCAAAAGCTAATGTTGAAAGAGGCAGAAACAAAGAACTAAAATGGAAAAAAGTATAGAACTAAAGAACTGTCATTTATAAAAAATAAAAAAAATAATTTTACAAAATCTTGTAAATTTTTACACAACAAACTTCTAGGGATAAACACCTGACCTGATCAAAGACCGAAACATAGCCCTAAGTAGGAATAAAAAAAATATTGAAAATATTTTGTATTTATTCCTATGTGCCCAATCCCCTCGAGAAGTAATTTTTAAAAACCCAGTTTACAGACCTAAACCATAAGTCCATAATAGAGTTTACATTTATGTAGTGTATACATAAATTTAAAAAAAGGATTGCTAACTCATTAAAAAAAGAAATGACAAGAAGAATGTTCCCACATTAACAAGTAGAATTCCGACCCACCATTTACTGCCCAAAAAAAAGAAATAAAATAAACCACTAAAAGAGTATTAGAATCCAGTAACCGTTTCATTTTAAAAATGAAATTTAATATCTGAATTGGCTTTTGAAATAGAAAGTTCCCCCTGGTCCATTATGATGGGTACAACTTCATCTCACACATCCCAGAGTTACTTTAACACCTTCGGTCTTTTCTTAGTCCTTTACACATAAGTGAAATCGGTAATATTCCCTCTGTTTAAACGCCCAAAGACGACTGGAGTTGCAGGCGTCATAAATGCAATCCGCCCGCATCTCCGCCTCGATCTGCTAGTACCTTCTCCTTTTTTCCTACCAGACTCCCTCCTGGGATAGCTCGACCAAGCTATCCCAGGATGCGAGAGTGTGGTAGCGAGTTAGAAGGATTAAGTGATAAGAAAGCATTGAAAAACAAAATAAAAAATAAGTAAAAATATATGTAGAAAATTAGAATAAATTAATAATAATGTGTGATTTATCGAAATGGTGTGTGATAGGTGATCACAGAAGTTTATCTTCATTTAGCCGGGGTATGGTGTTATACAACTTGTGCAGTAAGTCCAGTAACTGATTCAAATAAGGTTCAAAGTGCTTGTAAACGTTTTTTTTGAAAAAATCGTTCATGTAAACGTAAACGAATCCGACCCACACGAGAACGAAAGTGACGAAAACCGAGGGAACAACCTTGAGAACGAGGCCTAATAAGTACAAAAGAAGAAGGGAATAAAGCGACTTTACAGGGTCGTCCCAAAAAATGACTGATACAGCCTGAACTAGAAGGAAGTTAACCTTTTTGAAGGCAAATTTGGCAAATTTTTCCACGGAATCTTGAGAGAAAAAATCCCTCTTAAAATCAGAGTCTGATTTCTTTTTATTTCCCCTGAGTAGCCTTAAAAATCCGCCCAGAGCTACCGACATCATGAGCCCCTTGCTGAGCAAAAATAGGGTCGGCAGATTCAAGACGTATGTGGAGAATTGCAGCATATTGAATCCCAAAAGGAAGGCCAGCGGGACCAGCTTCGACTCTCTGTCCATCTGAACATTAGATAATGAGTGAATAGATATCTAGGTATTTTTGTGATTCCACACCGAGTGTGACCTTAGATCCCCTTAACAAAAGTAAGGGAATAAACACTTTGTAAATTTAAAAAATAAATAATTAAAGGGTTATAAAACCCTAAATTTAACTCACCTTGAGTGATCTATATTAGAGATAAAAATCTATATTTTTTAATTTGTGCTACTGTGTTTTATATATGAGATCCTTATTAGTTTGAAATCCAGTAATTACTAAATGTACAGCTTCTAAACGATTTGACTATATACGTATATCCGTGAGTATCTTTCTGAGTTAAAATTAGATTAATATGTAACGGATGGGGTATGGATTCCTGGATTCCTTGTGTTTTTTTCAACTACCTGCATTATATTGGTTTTTCAGTGACATAAAAGGGTACTACTGCTGAATATGACTATATGTGTAAGATAATTAATGTGTAACTGCTGAGTATGTGTTATTTAAATGACATTGATTCCGGTTCTGGAGGCCTACATCCTCTCCCTCAAACGTTTGGCGCAGTTGCATAGGTTATTATAGACCTTTCCGGGCTGTCTTCCCAGGATAAGACTGCAAATTGAATGCCTGGCAAGCTTAATGCTGTTAAAGCTGCCCATGATGTGTATCTTATTCTGGGCCAGGATCACCCTGGTCTTCGTCATATTCTCTATGGCGTGTTTCGTCTTCCCGTCCTTTCCTGAAATTCTTCCTATACACCTCGAAAGGTGTTCTCCCTGCAAGCGCTTGACGTCGTTTATCTCGAAACTTTCAATAAATATATCCTCCAGCCTCAAAATGGCCTCGGCATCCTTCAACTCAAACCCTAGCATGAATGCGTTTATGTAGTCCTGGGCCTTCTGCAGCAGCGATAGATCCATGTCCTCCCTCGAAGGCCTCACTTCTACACATTTTCTTTTAGTACACATACGAATTTGAAGTTGTAGTCTCTCCACAACAGTCTTAACGATGGCGTCCCAATTGTTCCTCAGAGGCGTCATCCTATTAGGAGGAACTGGAATCCTCCTTAAATTGACAAAAAAGTATGATTTTAGTCCCTTTTTCGGAATTTTAGGCTTTGCATCGTATATTTTAATTATCTTTTTAGATGTTATCTTCTTGTTTTTGCTCTTTCCCTTCCTAAACTTCTCAGACCTAGACTTCTTTTTGCTGAGAACCTTAGTCATTGTGATTTGATGCTATTAAATGTAGAAATTTCTAAAGTTTTTGTGATAAAAGTTAAATTCGTTGAGATTTACAGTGATGGAATTCAAAATGGTTTAAAAATATGATAAATAATGGTTAAAATCTGGTAATTCTAGAAACCTGTAATAACTTTGTATTTTAAATGCGATATAGCTTACTAGTGACTAATACTGAAGTCGATCATCATTAAATAGTGATTTATTCTATGATTTACAAAATTAAAACTGAAATAATCGATTTTATTGGCCTTTGTTCCCCATTCATGTGAGAAGATTCTAATCCATAAATCAATATCAATCACTATTTTAAACCAATGTAACTTATTTTTTAATTTTATTAACTTGAAATCACTGTAATTTTTTAATTTTTTGTACATTTTAAACCTATTTTTGTCATAACACAATCTCAACTCACCTAACAATATGTATCTCAATAAAAATGGATTCTTCCTCTGATTCTGATATGAAATCTTCTTGCAGCTCCAATGTTGGAGAAAATAATTCCTTTGTTGAGCCTAATCCTCTTATTCTTTCTCAATTGAATGACAAGAGGTCCAGGTCTTCCATTCCTTCTCGTGATTCCTGCTGGCTTTACCCTTCGCAACAGCAGTTTTACAAGTCTACTATTAACAAGGGTCACAAGGTAGACCCTGGATTAATTCCCGTGATTGTAGAGATCCACAATTTGGTCAACGAGAAGGCTTGGAAGCAGGTCATGGAATACGAATCCTTACATAAACTAAGTTGCAAAAACCCCGTTTTAGTCCACTTTGTCGGAAAAAAGGACAAACCCACCCTTAGGTCTGTTTTTAACTACATCTTTGGCTACAAACTCCCCTACGATAGACACGACTGGACCGTCGATCGTTGCGGTAAACGGAGAAGGTACCTTTAATTTCCTAAACTTTTTCTTTTTTCAGGTACATCCTGGATTTTTACGAGGGTGCCACTGACGACCCTGATAAGATGGGCGTCTATATTGATGTTAGACCTGATCTCTCTTTCTTCGGTATCTGTGACCGTATTAGACTCTGGGCTCACAAATCCTTCGGAGTACTCTAAACCCTTTTGTACAATACAACTCATAAATTTTCAATCACACCAACTTAACATTTATAAAACATTAACATATATATTATAATGTATTATATATATGGTATTACACTATATTTACATCAATTATATCAGTTACAACACTACTTGTACATATTGATCCATTCAAGAGCCTCTATTTATTACTGTTCAATGTTCTGAGATGTCTTTTGGAGCTGAAATCCAACTTGAGTATGAATATCCAGGTACTAAATCATCAATAAATCATCTAAATTTACCTTGTTTACGCATCTGTCGATGCAGCTGATCTCTCCTACGTCCAGCTGTGGGTTCCTCACCGACGATATGCACTTGTTCCAGCAGGAATCCCTCATTCTAATCATTTATTTTAGATAAATACCATTAATTATTTAATAATTTAAGTAAATTATGCAATAAAACCCTTTATTATACACTAATCACCAACCTTCTCAGCATATCTGCCATTCCTACCAGCTCAGCCACTGCCACCGAAACTGGATCCGTCTGATCATTTTCCGCCATTTTATTTTTTTATTTATTAAAAAATGCGATTATTAATACACAACAAATAATTAATCTGAACTGTTAAACTGAAATAATGGGAACCCTCAACACCAGAGCTACCACCAGGATAGTCTAGATTCCACACCTTGCTCACTAATCAAATATACAAATTATTTTTATTGATATATCCTCAAATCCTATTAAATAATTACATTAATATATAGGAATATATATTAATGTAATTATTAAATATGGAGATATATACATATATATAATTATTATCAAGTATATTTAGGTTAATTCCTTGCAGCCAATGATCTTTTCGGTTCCACAGGCTGACAGTACAGTTACTAGAACTTCCTTTCCTGCGTCGAACAAGGCCTGTATTTGTTTTGCTACTTCGTCTGGGTTGTTTTCTGAGTCTGTTGGTAGTTTGAGGTCTGTTTTGACTGAGCCATCTGGGTTAAGGAGTGTTACGAATCCGTCGTCTTCGATTCCAATGAGTTGTATTTCCGTTCTCTTGACGTGCGGTACGTCCATGTTATGTGATGTTGGACATATATCTTCGTATTTTTTGCCTGTAAATATATCGATTCCTGTTATGTTTGCTTTTGCGTGTCCGTGTTTTCCTGTTTTTGAGGTGGAATACTCTACGACTTTACAGGGGTGTCCCTTGATCATAACGAATGAGTTTTTCTTGATTGCTCCAGCTTGGACTGGAACTGTCTGTGAAGCTCCAGCATCACCTCCTTCAAAATCGTCCTCGAACATTTTGAAAATAGACTGTTATTTTTAGGGTTTATTTCATATTTAAAACTCTTTTATGTTTAATTAAATTTTTCAGGCGACCTCCTCTTTTAGGTCCTAATATATTTTACAGGTTTTTTCGTATACAGAATAAAATATTAACACAATAATATAATAGATTAAAAATAAATATGAAAATGTATGTCTGTTAGGAAAGGGTATGGGGGGAACGAAAGTGATGATTAGCGTATGGTTGTAACGGGCGAACTGTCCTAAACATTCCTAAATTTTTATTGGATTCCTTACCTTCATCTCATTTCTTACTCCTGTGACCTTTATGACCTTAAAATTCTTCTATTTTTCCATTTTTTATATGGATTCTTATACTTTCCTTTTCAGATCTTCTCGCTTCCAGCGCCTTCCACGTATTCTTTTTACCTTTAACTTAATCGGAGAGTAATCTTTCGTACGGCCCCTTTGTGTGTCTGTTGTAGTATGTCGAAATCTCCTGTACCATCTCATTGAACTTTGGTGTGAATATGTTGTCTTCCTCCACTTTTTTTTCTTTTTTTATGTTTTCAATCGTTCCCTTTTCTAATATTTTATCCACTTGTTCCAACACATCCAGTATATTATATTCGTCTACTTCATCTTGGTTACTGCTTCTTCTACATTCCTCTTCTTCGTTCTGTCCTGTTAGCGTTGACATGATTGGTATTATTTCCTGGAATATTACTTCTCTCGAGTATAGTTTTACTTGGTCGTTTCTACTTTTTTCACCCATGAAATCCTGAAATAGTACTTTCATGTGGTCCGACTTAGTCTTTATGCTCGAATTCGTCACAAAGTGATGGAATCCCTTTCTTTGCGACTCAAACCCGTGTATGTTCGAGTCGGCTGCCGCTCTCACGCATATTGACAGGAAGGTTTTGGCCGATTCAAAGTCCTGTGTGTTCCAGTTTGCGCTGTAGTACCTGTCTGCTGCTGTGCAGTGCCTTGCAAAGTTTGCGCAGTCGTCTATGTGACCGAATAAATCCGAGTAATTATCAAATATGCAATTTGCGAAAAAGTTTGCTTCTGACTTTACTGACTCCACCAGTTCCTCGGGGCTATAGTACAGAGCGGGTCTCGTCAACTTGGGTAACAATTTTGAGGCGCTTTGTCTAAAGTGTTCCGCATCACTTTGTTTTTTTATTTTCGGCCACTTTGTGTATGTCAAAGGTCTCTTTTCGTCAAATTCTTCTGTCAGTCCTAGTATTTTTACTTTTATTGGCATTTTATCTATTTGTTTATTGATCCATTCTTGTGACCTCGTAATTATTTCTTGAGTCTTTCCTTCTCTTGGTTCCTCTTTTAACTTCGATTTTACACCTGTTATTTTGTTCTCTATTGGTTTACACTTCTCAAAACACTCTCTTAAAGTTAGTAATGTCTCTTTCAAATTTTTTTCTGGGTAAACCTTATTTTGTTTAATGTTGTTTTTGTCCACACCACTTATGTCGTGTTTTGAACCTTCCCCATAACAACTTTCTTGCACATTGCCTTCACCAACACCATTTTCACTCTCATTTTCTCTACTTATATACACTGGCACTCTCTTATTAAACAGTATTTTCCCAAGTAAACCGAAATTATTAACGTTGTTTCTTTCCAGGATGTAACTTTTAACATCCTCACTTCCTTCTTCCACTTCCCGGTTGTCTACTCTCAGGTTATTGTAGAAGGCGATGTTGTTGTTTATGTACCTGATGTCTCCCGATGACACTTCCACTATGTGTTCTATCAACTTATTTTTTTTATTAAGTTTAAGATATGTCATAATTCTAGTTTTTGTTATCTCCTTCAGGTTTATGATCAGGCACCTTTGGTCCTTCGAGAAGTTGTTTGGCAGTATCCTTCTGAGCATCAAGTAGTCGTCACTCGAGTTTGTCGTCACTATTATCAGTGGATTCATCATTTCAGAGTTCATCACTTCCTTTATCAAGTTCTGCAGTGGGTACAGGTTCCCGTATTTACAGTTGAATATCCCTCTGGGCAAATCACCTATCATCACTATTTCAGACTCCTCTACTTCCTCCTCCTCTCCATCTGATGTCAACTTTTTATCTTTGTCTGATTTATCCGATTTATTCACTTCCCTATTTACGTTTTTAATCCTTTTTACTTTTCTAGTTCCCAATACTATATTTTCCCTTTTATTGTTGTTATTGTTACTGTTTCCCACATTGTTTACATCCTTTGTCTTTAGTGATTTTCTTGACAAAGTATTTTGCAGAAACCTAACCAGGTGATCTATATTATGGTCAAACTCCTGTACTCCTTTTGCCTCTATATTAAATGGGTCATATTCCACCAATTTTATTTTTAGTGTTCTACACATCCTCCTTATCGTTGACACCTTCCCACTTCCAGTTTGCCCCCTTATGATACACAAATTTTTCCATTCTAAAATTTTTTTTAATTTGTTTACCTACCTGATTCTGTGTTTCCACTCTGCCTCTTCTTCACATTCACTAGGAAGTTTCTTAAGGCGTCTTCCTCGGGTGACCTCCAGGGTATCTCTTCGTGGTCTTGGGCCTCTTTACTTTCTGATCTCCTGCTTTCTTGTGGTCCCGGTTCAAACTTGAGACTTGACAGGTCCATTGTTATTGATTTATATATAAATGTTACAATCCAATTACTTTATTAAATAACAATTCTAATAGCTTATGAATCACAATTTTTTTAAATATCTTCTAACAGTATTTGTTCATCGTTTATCACAAACTTATATTTTATATTTGACGTTCCTGAGTTAATTTGTATAATTCTGTACACCTGTGGTTTATCTTCGTGCTCTTTATTAGCGTAATTTGCTTTGTAACTTATTGTTTTATAGTTTAACAGAATCTGCAGGTAGCAGTTAGTATTCCATTTTTCGAATGTATTTTTATCCTTTTTTGCCTCCAGGTCTTTTTTATCTGAGTTTGTCGATTTTCCTGCTTTTTGGTTACCGTTGATGCACACTATGATGCTGATGTTATACTTCCATGATATTCTCCTCAATAGGATTGAGATTTTATACAAATATTCCTGTTGGTGGTACCTGTCTAACTGATCGATACACCATAGTGAGTCCACGATGAGCATCTCAACCGACCTGGCTCTAGTTTCCAGGCCCTCGTACAGCAGGTCTCCTACCGACAACCGATATTCAAAATCTCCTAAAAATAAGCCGAGTTCTTCGCACGTGTAAAGGCGGATTGGCAGGAACGACTTTCGTTTTGGCGCCCTTCTGGGATCAAAGGAGCCACTGGTATCCAGGTAAAGGACAGTCCCTGGGATTTTCTGCGATATATGGAGGCAGATCGCTGTCTTTCCTGAACCGCTTGATCCTATGATCTCTGCGATTCCGAAGCCTCTCTTGACAAACTTAAAAAATATATCCGAGAAATTAAGTTGTAAGTTCTTTGGTGTTTTTTTTGTGGATCTATCACTCAAACTAAGGGATTTATAACAGTTTTTAAATTTAAAATCAAATTTTGGATCGTTCCTGGCACAGTTGTTTGTCCTGTTGAACACAAATGAAGTTTGGGGAGACTGTCTAGCTATTAAATCCTCTAATTTTAGAAACTTTTGTAGGTATTCCTTGTTATTAATTCCGTTTGTTAATGAATTTATCGATATTTTTGAGGATTCTTTCAATTCCTCCTGCATAATTCTAATTTCCACACATACAACTATATGTGTAAACAAATGACAAGAATTCCATTATTTAAAGAGATTTAAAATAATGGACGACAGTTTTGCGATACAGGTTGAAGTTTTACAGTACAAATGGTGTGAATGAGTCTCATACTTTTAGTGTATAAGGTTATGAGGCATTAACACTTGTTAGTATATTATTTTATTATTTTAAACAGTCTTCTTAATTAATTCCACTTTATTTCACCTTTTTTGTTTAGATATTTCTTATTTTACTAGTTCTTCCATCCGTTTTAATCCTTTATCCGACATCATTGAATCATCTTTAAACCTCTGCCACTTTTGAGCCTTAAAATGATTCTTTTAAATCATTTCTTTCTATTTCACTTAATCATATACTTATTATCTTATATTTTTCACACTCTACATGTTTTCTTAATCTTTATTAAATTTAAGTTTCACCTCTTACACACTCCTTCAATAAATTTTAAACCACTAATCTCATGATGTTGATTAATTTGTATCTTTCTATAACTATAATGAACTTTCTAATATTATTCATTTCTTACTTCTTCTCTCCCTCTTCCTCAATTTCAGATAGGAAACTAAGTAAACCTGAGATTCCAAATAATTTAGCATATTTATCAGAAATTACTAGAAAATACACATACACATTTAGGACTCTCTTTCGTTCAGAGTAATCTTTCTGGATGGAAGACTTGTACTTCCTGTAAGATGGACAAACCTTCCACTGTTAAGGACGTGAGACCACCTAAATATATCACTTAATTTAGTAAAAATTAATTCAGGTTAAGCTGGAAATTCAGGATATTAACGACAACGTTGACTTCCACTTATCTCACTTCATTACTCAACTCAAATCTCACTTTGACTCCATGAAAGACGGAATTGATGAGAGTTACTCCTCGAGGTACCAGAACCTATCTCAAATTTTCCAGGTTTCAAAAGGCCTCAGATCGCGTCATTGAGAAACTCGAGAACATTAAGGCTACTATTAAGGTAAACTACAAGGGTTAGTATCTACTTTATTCAAACTTATCAGAACTTTCTAACTCTCTGGACCACTCCAAGCTGCCCATATCTCAGATTAACTCAATTCTTAAAAATGCCAAGAAGGTCGTCGAGGAATTTGTTTCCAACGGAATTGAGTCCTTTTTTAAGGTTTTTAAGAGTCTAAAGTCCGAATTTACCATAAAGTCCAAGAAGGACGACAAGACACCGGACCCTCCGACCAACCACGAATCCACCTCAAATGGTAACTCTAAAGATGATCAGCAAAACAACAAATCCAACTTTATCGAAACTGATGAAAATCAAAGGGAAAAGGAAAACAAAAACAAAAAAGAAAATGAAAATGAGAAGAAAAAGGAGGATCAACTCTGTCTAGATAAATCAGACAACTGTGAGCCTGAAAAGATAGACCTGTCTTCCATTCCTCCGGAGGCAGTCATACGCACTATCGACACCTACTTGGACGACGTAAACATAGAGGGAAAGAAATTATTAGATTCAGTGCTGATAAATTTAGACAATCAGGTGTCGTAGATTTCCACATCACTAAAAATTAATTTTTTAATTTATGAAAAATACTTTGAATTTTTTTTGACGTAAGGGCTTATGCGGTACCCGTATATCTTCGGCACGTAGTAATACGATGGTCCCCTCGGTATCTAAACTTATTATTCACTTTTCAACTTACCACTCCTTCGTTGACCATCAAAAACAGGTGTGCGAACGTCGTCCCGTAGTAGGCTCCGTCTATCAGACCCAGCCTACTAGACTTGGGCGGATGATACGTTTCCTAATTAGTGTTATAGTTGTTTTTTTTTGATTATTTTTTCATTTTTTTGATTCTTCTATTAAATATTTTAACATACATTGCATGATGGGCAGAATATTTTGGCCGTATGGTGTGCCGGAGTGTCAACGAGTCCTATTGGCAGCACTGATGTGTTTTCGCAGCTAAAGTTGGGACAAAGCCCGAACACCTTGTCTTTGTACTTTTGCATCATAAGTTGCATCCCTTTTGACGTGATTATAAATCTACTGTGTATCAGTCCGTATAACAGCTGTGCTGAGTTATTTATCAGGTGTTGCTTTCCTTTGTCTGATCCGCTGTCGTATTCGTTTTCCTCGTCGTAGAAGTCGTTATCGTAGTTGTCTAGTATCATTTGCAGTGCCGTGTTATAGTATGACACTTGGTGTTGTAGCCCTGATTTTTTGATCGATTTTTTCACTTACCCACTAGGTTAAACTCGTCTCTTATGAAGGACTCGTCCACTTGGATGTAGTACTGGTTCCCCTTGAGGTTACAGTACCACTCAATCCACGTCATCTGATTATTTTATTTTTTAGATTTTACTTACTTCACTTTGCTGCTCATCGCTGGAATCTGTTCTATTTTCGGACATTTCCTGGTCCTCGTTCTTATTGTTTTTGTTTAATATATTTGTTCCGAACATGATTCAGCCACTAGAGTTCATTAAACAAGAGAAGTACCATAAATTTTTCATTTTGGAGGTTCAATTTAATATATAAAAATTTTTACAATGTACTAGGGAATTTCGTATAAATTAAAATATAGGACAGTAAACAACAGGTATACAGGAAAGAGCATGGATAAATCCTTTCTAAATATAAAGAGATATTTTAAATTTTATTTTTCGTCTAAAAAAATAAACTAGAACATTATGGAGTAAATAATTTTTCAGTGTTTTAAATTGAGCACTATTAAAAAATGTGATGCCAATTGAGACATAATTTATTCAATGTAACATAAATTCATAGAGTATTATTTATTTTAATTTAAATCATTTGTAAAATATTAAAATATAAAGTATGAAACTTAGAGATTTAAATATTTTTTAATCCGTAATCAATGTCGAGCGAGGAATCCTCCTATTCCTCTGAATCAGAGTCAGATTCTGACCCTGAAACCCAAGAATCTGAGGTTAACAGTTCCGGAATCCTCTTTTTTAAGAAATCGCCTAATGATGAATCCAGATTAGCAAAGAATAGTATCATATTCAAGAGGAATAGTATAGAAAAGGGACTGACCAAGGATAAAAGGGTAACAGTTCAACAGGTTTTAGACAAAAGGACCTATATAAGACTCAAGAGGCTACATGGAAGAGGAATTTTTGATTTTATTTACGGAGTTATCAGCACTGGGAAGGAGGCTAATGTGTACGAGGCCGAGGGAAGGATGGATTCTATGAACCACAGAATGGCAATCAAGGTGTACAAAACCTCAATTTTAATTTTCAAGGATAGGTCTAGGTACATTGAGGGAGAGTTTAGATTCAGGAGGTCCTACGTGGGAACTAAGAATCCACGCAAAATGGTAAACCAATGGGCTGAAAAGGAGTTTAGAAACCTGAGGAGGATCTCCCTCTCAGGTGTGTACTGCCCCTCACCCATCGCTCTCAAAGACCACATTCTGGTTATGGAACTGATAAAGGACTCAGACGGATCAGTTTCCTCAAAACTTAAGGACTTGGGAGTTCTCCCTTTTCAAGAATGGCTTTCAATTTACTCCCAGGTCATAACCATAATGAGGGTTCTTTACCAGGAATCTAAACTGATTCACGCTGATTTTTCGTCCTATAACCTCCTGTACTCGGATTCCAAGGTCATTGTGATTGACGTATCGCAGGCAGTTGAGAACGATCACCCCAATGCCATGTACTTTCTAAAAAGGGATTGTGAAAATATTACTACATTTTTCACCACAATCAACTTTGATAATGAGATGAATCACACAAACTCCAATTTTGATGGCACTGATCAAACGAGTAATCGTTTTAACCTCCTCACTTCATTTCAACTTTTTAATTTTGTAACTAAGGAAATGGATTTTGGAAGTCTATCGAGATCAACATCAACAGAAACATTTGCTGGAGATGATAAGAATCATATGAATCATGATAATGATGTTGAGAAAGGTGTGGATGAATACGTTTCAAAAATGGTGTTCACATCAAAGAACGCCAAAGTGGATCAGTTGAGAAAGACCATAATCAGGAAAAGGGCCTTTTTCAGGTCACTGTGTAGACATGTTCAGAACCTCCTCCTGAGGAGAGACCCTCTTCTTTTCATTCAGGAAAATTACGAAAGTACAAACTACATCTCAAACGAAGCCACTTGGAACTCCCTAAACATCATGAACCTCTCTTTTCTCAGTGCCGATGACCTCGATAGGCTGAGGAGTGACGACATCCTTCCTCACCCTGACCTTAATCTAGGCCATGATCACCCAATTGATCATGGCCTAGATAATGGTCTGGGTGGTCAATTAGATCTCGATCGTGCTACAGATAACGCTGTTCATCTTTATGATGGACTAGATCAAGGTCAAGGTCAGCAAGCGGACGACCTTGACCTTGACAGCCTTGGTGACCGTTCAAGATCTGAAGATGAATTTTTTCCAGAGCCTCTCAATGCTTCTGAAAAGGACCCCGGGGTTGAAAAGGTTAAGTTTACCGGTATAATTCCTCAGGGAATCGCTCCCAAGGACTGGAAGAGGATGGTTAAGCAGATGAACCGCGAGCGTCGCGAGCACAAGATTCCCAAGCACATCAAGAAGGGTTTCAAGCACAAACACTGACTAAAACTATAAATATCCTTATTTTATTTATTATTTTTATAAATAATTTGTTTTTTGTGAAATTTTTGGCATTTAGCCTCATTTGGATGGAATCTACCCTTATCTAAAGTATATGTTGAAAACACATAAAATTAACTGTTTAGATTCAACGTCTTTGGTGTCTTCTGCTTCTGGGAGACCTCGCTCTTGGGGAGCGAGGTCTCGCTGAATGTGTTCTGGGCGATCGTGATCTCGGTCTCGGAGACCTTGTTCTAGGTGAACGAGATCTTTGGGAACGTGATTTGGGTGATCTTGATCTTTGCCTAGGAGATCGTGACCTTGATCTACTATGGCTTTTTCTGCTTCTTTTTCTTTCCTCTGATCTCCTGTGGTTTCTGCTTTCTCTTGTGGACTCTCTTCCACCTTCTCTTTCTCTTTCCCTTGATCTTTTCGACCTGAGTTCATCCACTTCTGATTTTTTTTCCTGATTTTCGTATTCTCCGTTGTACATTTGCGACAGGTATTGAGAGTACAGGAGGTTCGCTTGAGCGTAGTAGTACGCTGAGTAGTCGAAGTTTTCCAGGTCGTCCTTCGTTTTACTTGTTTCTTTCGGGTTTGCGAATTTCGCTTCACAGTTTCTTCCCAGTGACGGGTGTGGTCCCAGCGACTTCTCTGCGTCTTCCATGGTTTCGTAAATTACGAATCCGTATCCTCTGGGTCTATTTGTGTTTTTGTCCACCAGGTAGTTGTAGGAGGATATCGGCCCGTATCTTGCAAAGTAATCTCTGAAGTACTCTTCAGTTATTTTTTCTGACACTCCTCCTATGAATATTCTCTTTGTTTGGTCGTAGTGTTGTGTTAGGATTTTTGACTTGTATTTTTTCACTGCCAGTCTCGCTTCCACGACTACTCCTTGTATTTTGTGATGTTGTCTCAGTACTGCTTTGACTGATTCTTTGGAGGCGAATGATACGAATCCGAATCCTCTGCTTTTTCCTGTGTTTCTGTCTGTGACTATTTCAGTTTCTGTTACTTCTCCGAATTTTTCGAAGTACCTCTTCAGGTCTTCTCCTGTGGTTGACCTTGTCAGACCACCTGCAAAAATCTTATTAGACTCATAATCACTCTCGGTCAGTTTTATTTCAGATTGGCTGCTTTTGGAGTTGGAGGCATCTTTGGTTTCTGCCATTTTGATAATAAGTAATATGTGCTCAACTATACATGTATTATGTATTTAACAAAATTAACGAGAACTCAGTTCATTGTGTACTTAAATTCTCGCTACTAGGTTAGTGGATATTTTAATTTCTTTTTTTTGTTTTGCGATTTTAAATCTGATTTTTACTATTCATATTAAGGATCAATTTAAATTTAATATAAAAAACGACATCCGATGTTATATGTTATGTTAAAATTTATAAATCAAAAAGGCATAATATACACGAAAATACACAACCGATAATAAATTAAAATATAAATATAATATATAAATAAAATAAATAAATACTGATGGTAACAGTAAAATAAGTAAAATATTGGGCTGCTGAAAGATTAAGACTACGCAGATAAAATAGTTAAATAGAATCATGGTAGATAATAATTAAATTTTAAACATATTCTAATATCATATTTTTTAAATTTTACGACTCCCATTTAATCATCATTCCTATTGACTGTTGTATCAATACATGACCCCTAGCTCATTAACATTCATATTTAATTTAACTACTTTTATTACTATCTATTCGGTCAATCCATACCCCGAGTACTTAATTTTCCACATGAATTAAGAGAATTTTCCCATATGTTGTTTACCAGTCACACATGATCTCCAAAATGTCTTACAACTTTAAATTATTTAAAAATGAATGAATAATGAAAAGTTAAGATAAATCTTCAATTAATGGAAGGGATTCCAGGTCAGAGGATGAGTCTAATGGACCTAAAGTCAATAATCGAGAAGAAGGAATGCCAGTAAAAATAAATTAAAATTTTATATATTTATCCAATAATAATTACAAAATTAGAAAAATGATGAGTGAATTCAAAGCTAGAGACAGGGAATTCTCCCAAATCAGCACCCAGGATACCCTGAGTTCCAAGATCATAAACAAGGATATAACGTAAAACGAACTACACATTAGTTTAAAAATCAATTTAATTCAGAATCCGGTCCAATGTCAACGATTTTAACTATCCTCCAATGAGAAAATGTATGAGATGAATTAAATAAATGTACCTTCAGTTCCAAACTTCAAATTAAGCAATCATGAAGAACCTAGATCTGAAATCCCTTTTACTGAAAAGAGACTAACAAAGGCAAGTTAAAACCCTTAGAGAAGGACGAATAAATTATCAAAAAATATACTTTAGGGGAACAAGAAGGCTAGGTTGAGCTATAAGGAAAATGAGAAACATAAAAAAGATAATGAAAGTGATGTAGTGAGAGAATTAAAAGACAAAGAAAATGGAACGGACTGTAGACAATGTAATGATGGTGAAAGATTTAATGAGAATGTAAGTGTAGTGATGATCATTCCATGATATAAAATGGGAATCAGAATTAATTCAGGAGCTCAAAAGTTTGGAGAATCTTGAATTGACGTTAAGAATAAGGGCTTGCTTGGCAATTTTAAGGACGGAAAGTCTATACTGGATCATAAAGGAGTTCAAGGAGGATGATGTGTACCTTGTGTTAAAGGACTACGAGTTCATAACCAGGGAGGTGCTAATTGAAGCTATTTGGAGGCTTATTAATTTATCGGAAGATTCCAAAAATGTTAACGTTTAATAAAAACAAAATATGGGTGTAATGTCCTAAAGGTTAAGGTTGTATCTGTTGTTTAATGAACTTAAATCTGTAAGATTGTGCATTTAAAGTTATTTCTGATATTATATGTGAGAGAGTTTTAATATATAATACTCAATATATCTAGTTATGCCCCCATTATGAATTCTGATATAAAATAGTTTGGCCGATAAGAGACTTATATATATTTAGATTTGTATATTTCCTTTTAGAACACAACAAAAAGTTGGTTTATCAGGTTTTTGGATTAAATCTTAATCATGTCGTGGAATATTTGATAGTTTGATTCATTTAAAATTTTTACTTTTAAATTTGTTATGTTAAATTAATATTTATAAAGTTTTCACAATCTTTTTACACTGGGTTTTGACCTATAATTAACCCTTGGCCCTTTTTAATGTCGTACTACAAATACCTTTTTAAGTATATAATCATCGGTGACACAGGTAACCTAGTTAAGGCTAATAAATCACTTAATCCATTTAATTATATTTTCAAAATAAATTAAAAATAATAGGAGTCGGAAAAAGCTGCCTTCTCTTGAGGTTTACCGATAAAAGATTTAAACCAGACCATGATTTAACAATCGGAGTTGAATTCGGAACCAGATTCATAACAGTACAAGGAGAACAAATCAAACTCCAAATCTGGGATACAGCGGGACAAGAGTCATTCAGATCGATAACGAGATCGTACTATAGAGGAGCAGCAGGAGCTCTGCTGGTATTTGATATTTCAAGGTAATTGATAGCTAAAATTAAATGAATTAAACTAATTTAAAACAGGAGGTCCACGTTTGATCATCTAACCAGATGGCTGGAGGAAGTTAGAGATCACGGGTCTCCGACAATGACAATAATACTTATCGGAAATAAAACTGACGTGGCAACGAGAGAGGTGGAATATCATGAAGGTATTTGGTGAATGAAAATAAAAATAAATAAAATAGGGAAACAATTTGCGGAACAAAATGACCTAATATATATGGAAACGTCAGCAAAGGGAGACTATAACGTGGAAGCTGTAAGTTGGCTGTCAGATAATAACAACAATAGGCATTCCTAACAACTGCAGAATTAATATACGAAAACGTTAAAAACGGGTTGTTCGATATAGAATCAGGGGTATGGAAATATTTAGATTGGATATTAATGATTAATATTTGAAACAAATTAATTTGTCAATAACAAAAATAAAAAAATCAATTTACAGGTTCAAGGAGTGAAGAGAGGTCCCCTGGGAGTTAACCAGAGAAGTAAGATTGATAGGCTATATTTATATCATTAAAGATATATTCTGTTGTTAAAGTTATAATAAATTTTAAAAAAATGTAGAAAAAAACAAATTTTTTAGGAAATGTGTCGTTGAGGGACGGAGGGAGTCTGTTTAACTTTGGCTGCTGCCCTAACCGCTGATGTTCGAATTTCTCACTTATATTATTATTGTTGGGAATTAAGTAAATTTTTATAATATGTTGTGTTAAATATATGTGTTTATGGATAATTAATATATGGACGGATGAGTGAGTGGTGTGGCTTTACTAACATTGTGATGTTGAAGATCAGTTTTAATTTTTGTTAATTTTTAAAGATTTTTTTAAATGAACAATATAGATTATCATGTCATTTTTTAAAAATAATAAACAAACATCGCAAACAACAGTGAAGGGATTCAACGGGTTTGGGTCTGAAGAGACCTTCATAGTTGACCTGGAAAATAAAGTGGACAGTTTAAAAAATGTAAAAATATAAATTAATTTTATATAACTAGAATAATGTAAAAATGATGACATATTTGATGAAAATTAACTTAGATAAGCACAAACATAAACAATGAGCTCCAAAAGTCCAAATTACACCTTTCGGCCCTGGTAAGATATTTTAAAAGTAATAAACTCAATTAATTTTAGTCTAAAACCTTTGATTCCGCATCTCTCTCCCTGAAAGGGACCCTGTCGAACATGAATAAAATAGCAAAGGGATATGTGAGTTTACAGTTTCAAAATTTAGATATATGTTCATTTAAAAGCCTCTTACATTGATATTTTAGGTTCATAGGATTCCGTTTTGGGGACTGGCCTTGCTTGTGGCAGTGGTACTGTTGCTTCTGCTGTTCTTCCTAAAGAAGTTGTTTTGGCACAAATAATGTGATATTTTATCATTTAATACATTGTATAGTATTTACGAACATGAATTTTACAACACATCTTTAATCTGAGCTGATAAGGAGAGTTTAGGGAAGGATAGCCGGATTAATTGTAGAGGCCAGAATTAATTATTTGTAACATCATTTTAATAAAATGTGATTTGTTCAGGTTTATATAATATTTAAAATGAATCTAAGATGATTAATTCTCAAATCAATCAAACTTCCTGTGTAAAATATGTCAGAAGTTGCCTCAACCCATCAAGGGGGCACATTTATCGCAGATTCTCATATATGAGCACATTTCAGTCATATGACAGGCACTTTATGAGGGAGAAGATGAGAAGGCCGTTCTTCAGAGGTATGGAACATCTCATAGTATTTACGTTTTACAACTGATGTCTAAATTATGTGCAGAAAACGAGAGAGAAGAGAATATTTCAATTTACTCAAATAGGTTGGCCAGAAACGGCATTTTTTCAAGAGCTCAGTGGGAGAAGGTGGTGGAAAAATCCAAGGAAGTAAGTTAAAAGAATTTAAAAAGTTCAGACTTACAAGAGCCTTAAGACAATTGATATCGCACTGCTTCTAAACAGTCTGTCTAGAGCCAGAATGTACGACGCGGAACTGTTTAACCTCCTAGTTCCACAGATTATACAGAAAATAGGATTTTTCACCTCAGTAAGTGTTAATGTTTATAACAAGTAGGTGCACATCGCAATGGTTCTGTCGGCCTACTCGAAGGGAAAGTTGCTATCTCCGGAGCTGTACCGAGTTTTTAAAGAGGAAATGAGTAAAAGAATGTACGAATTTAAGACTTCAACTGAAATATGCATGATCATGAACGCAATAGCAAAGTTTGGAGTGAGTTGGTTAATAAGTAACAAGAATTTAGGACCAAGATAAGATGTTTCTGAGTAAGATGTGTAACCACATCACTAAGATGTTTCGAATCCTCAGGTTTACACCCCAAGAACTGAGTGTGCTAATCAACTCGTTCCTGAACCTAGGGTACTACAACGAACAGATGTTTAACACATTTTCAAGTTAGTTATTCATTGAGATTAGTTGTGGGACATTACAACCTTTTTTCATTAATACTCCATAACAAAAATAATTTAGTTAACCTCGTGGACTGTCTAGGGATGTGCACAGCATATGAGCTTACCAGAATATTAAGCGGATACATAATATTTGAAAATAACTCTAATAATATACAAAGTGTCTGTAAAGAGGAAATAATAAATAAAGTTAAATACTCATCGCAAACGGACCTGACTAACTCACTTTATAGTATAGGAAACCTCAAATACACAGTGGAAAAGTCGAATATTGAGTTGAAAGAGCCAATGGTAGAAGAGATAATGGAAGCAATAAAGAGGAGGTCGATGAAGATACTAGGGTCATTCAACTGGTCAAGTCTCTCATACTTTTTAATATCGTTTGCAAAATGGTCATTTAGTATTGATGAGGGAGATTTTTTGAAGGTTTTAGACCAACTCTCGAGAGTTAAAATGAACCTTGACTTGGGAGAAGTGAGTAACCTCCTGGGAGCAATAACTAAGATATTCTGTAATTTAAAAGGGTTGGAAGACTTTAACGAAGTAAAGAGAGTGCATCAAAAAGATAAAGTGTTTCTACAAGTTCAAAATCTTATGAAGATATGGTCTGACCAAGTAATGGAGATGATGGATAAGGGGAAACAGGAGTTGAATGTGATGATAAGAATACTGGATTCCTACAATAAATTTAAGTAAGTTTAGAAAAATTGAATGTTGAAACAGCGTGTACGAAGAGAGGCTCTTCAATAAGGTGAAGAATGTGATAGTGATCAATCACCTGAAGGAGTTGAACAGGGTAAACGGGTACACCCTGTATGAGATTTATAATAGACATAAAGGTATGTGTAGAAAGAAAATAAAAATAAAATAGGTTATACTAAATACGACGATTTTAATGAAATACTGAGTGAGTTGGTGTCCTGAATTTTAGAAGTTAATCTTGTTAAAAAATAAAAAGTTATGTGTTATTGTTGATTCCAGTTTCGTTGGGCCCTGTCTATACCAGTTATCATATTTATTTTACATAGAATTTCAATTTGTTTCAAATCATATTTTAAATTTATGTGATTTGGGATTACTTGGATATTAAATAGAGATATTTGTGGCTGAATTTTGAGGGACTGTGTATCAGGAGGGGAAATTGAAAATAACACAATAGAATTTAAATTAGATTGATATTCCAATTGATTTTATACAAAAACGTTTAAATTTTGTGAATCAGCATGGAAGAAGAGGATGTAAATAAGTACGATGAAGTTCTGACGGATTCGGGCAAAGCAACTGACATACTTAAACAGGGGTTTAAAATGTACCCAGTTAAAGAGGTATATTTGTAATAGTTACAAAATTAATCGAATTAATTTGATGCTAATGTTTAAAATGGCCCTGTAGGTGAACTTGCTTAACCAGTATATGTCTAAAGAAGCCCAAAACCCAAAGAATTTTCACAAGGGAACTACAACACTGGGTTTTATATTCGATCATGGAGTGATACTGGCAGTGGACAGTAGAGCATCCATGGGACCCATAGTGTCAACGCAAAACGTGAGCAAGGTGATAGAGATTAACTCGTACCTCCTGGGAACAATGGCAGGAGGAGCGGCCGACTGCTCATACTGGGAAAGACACCTGGCCAAAATGTGTAGACTGTATGAGCTGAGGAATCAAGTAAGAGAATCAAATTAACATGAATAAATAGTCGAGAATATCAGTGGGAGCTGCGTCCCAGATTTTGGCCAACATCTTTTACTACTTTAAGGGATACGGATTGTCTGCAGGAACAATGATAGCAGGATATGACCTTAACGTAAGTGAGGGATATTTAGACGTTTTTAGGGCCCAGGATTGTATTACGTTAGCAATGACGGGGAAAGGATGAAAGGGAAGTTGTTTAGTGTTGGTTCGGGGTCCATGTTTGCCTACGGAGTGATTGACCAGGGATACAGAAGGTGAGACTTTTTTTATCAAAAAAAATTTTAATAATGAGTTTATTAACGCTCTTTTAGCAATATGACACTGGAAGAAGCGGTTGAACTGGGATCTAGAGCAATTTACCAGGCGGCACACAGAGACGGTTTCTCAGGAGGAGTGGTAAACTGTGAGTTTTTTTTCATTATTTTTGAGGCCAAATTTGTATAAATATATACCATTATTTTGAATTATTCTAAATAAATATTCAGTGTATCACGTCCACAAGGACGGATGGACAAAGTTGGTGGACCGCCGGGACGTCAACGACATCCACTACCACTACGCAGAGAAAAAAGGTACTGATTTTTACACATTTCCATTCAGGAATGCCGGGAGATGCTATGTAACTTTAAAATGCTTCTAATTTAATAATCTTTGAGTATATTTACATTTTATTATTGAGCCTTCGTTTAGCCTGATGTGTTGGTACTTCTGCCATTAACTTTTATATTTTATATATGTATGTATATTGGAGTGTTCCTACTGTCAACTCTGATCTTTTTGGACTTTGTGGTCATCGAAGGAATAAGTTTGAAGCTGGAATCCAGCCTCGGCTTCGCTGTCTATCGCCCTTACCTCCGAAAGATCAAAGTTAGGAAGCGGATACCGAGGGATGAAAAGAAAAGAAGATCAGAATTTTCAAAACAACTGCACAGGGAACTTCGTCTCAAATATTGGCAGAGAGTAAACCCTAATGTGAACGACATATTGGTGTTCGACGACCCCGGCTCAGAATCCTACGATATAGACCCCAAAAGGTACACCTCGCATATTTCTCTCCTTTTTCTCATTTTTCCTTTGATTTTGTATTTTATCCCTTATTTTCAGGGCATTTGTGGTCCAGGAGGTCATTCCTCGCATGGTTGAAGTCTCAGAGTCTCTTAATCCCTTAACTCTCAGCTCTAAGAGCTCCGAAAACTTTGATAGACATGTATCAATTACTTATTTATTCGTCCTTTTTTCCTATTATAAATTCAATTTTTCAGGCTGGTTTACAATTTCTCTCAAACATTGCTGGAGTCACTCGTGTGTTCCTCGAGGAGTTTGAGAACCACCAGTATTTCAGGCCTCTGAGTGAAATGGGCCCCTCAGAGCTTCTTCCGAGACTTGAAACCGACATCGCATACATTTCTTCTCTTTTAGAGGTACTTTAAATTAAAATCTCCGAATTCTAAATCTTATTTTTTTCCAGGTTACTGAACAAAAGTTGAGTCCAAGTTGCCTTGAGTACATTGATTTTCTCCGTTCTCTCTCCCAAACCAATCCTATACGTTAGTTTATCCCTTTAATCCTTTGTTTCCAGGCTTCATTTCGCAATCTTACGTCTTCTTTAAGGAATGGCACATCTCCAAGACCACTCTCCTCACCAACATTCGTCACTCCCTCAGACTCGTTAACAAGCTGAAGTGTGCCTTCTTTGACCCTGACTGTCGTAACTTAGAGGTTATTCTTAATATTTAGTTAGTTAATATTGTTGTTATTAATATTATTATTGTTGTTATTAATATTATTATT
>JAQQTN010000032.1:31579-42270 GCA_029379255.1 Theileria luwenshuni
GGCATCATCGTCTGTCCAAATCCTGGAATCACTAATTGCGGTGTTAGCTGTTGACTCTGAGTTGTATGCTGTGCCGGCAGACTTCCAAACAGACTTCCTGTACTCGACTTAGAGCTCTGGTCAAGGGAAGACTGCGACTGGCCAAACACAAAGTTCGCTCCGTCTGTTTTCGGCTTAAATACAGTCGATTCTTGTTCTTTGGGTGCAAATAACGGATTTCCCTGTGGAATTGGCACATTGATCTTATCCAGAAAGTCAAATGGAGTCTTGTTCGGGTCCGAAGGTTTAATATCTAAATTTTTATTTCTATTTAAACTAAAAATACCGGCAGAGAATAAGCTCTTTACTGCAGATTCATTAGCTGTGCCAAACAAACTGGTCGTTTCCTTCTTTTCCGGTACTTCTTGTTCTATCTCAGTTTGTTTTGGGCTCTCTGTTCTCTGTGTTTCTACTATGCTTATAGGTATCGATGACTGTGGCGTCATTGAAGAATCTAACTCTCTTGGCGACTTTCTTGCTGGTTCTACAGGCTCACTTATAAATGGCTTCACTTCTGGGAATGTTGTCGATAATGCCATTGGCTGTTGAACTGGTGATAAGTCTATCCTCTGAGGTGATGGGCTAAGCTCTCTGTATTGTTCTCTTGGCCCTTCTGTTTCCGATCTCATCGTCTCTGTCAGAGTTGCCATATCTACGTTCTTCAGCGAGTCATAGTAATCCTTTTCCAGTTGTTTTTCTACATTCTATTTTTAGTGCTCAATTTACCTTTTTCCGAATCAGTCACTTTGTTTTTGGAAGTGCTTCCATCCTCCGGCCCCTTTTTTTCCAAAATCCGACGTTTAATATTCTCCAAAGCTTCATCCACTTCATTCTTTGACAGTTTATCTGATTTTTTTCTTTTCTTAGATTCTTCCAAAACTTCTACTAATTTTTTATTTATTTTTTAAATTACCTGTTTTATTTTCTTCTGCTGCTTTCTTATCATCCTGTGATTGGTATGAAAGCGTTAATTTTACCTTTGTAATTAGGGATGTGCGATGTTGTTCTAGTGTATATTTGCGATATTTTCCTGAAATAAAGGTTTATGATTATAGATTAGACTTACTGGGTAGAGAGTCTGACGTGAATTCTATTGCGTCATGGTACGAATCAGAATTATCCTTATTTTGCAAAGTTCTTTTTTTGGAGTTGGTTAGGAATCTTGCTCTGTTTTCCAGATTTTTCACCAACGAGTGTCTACACTTCTTGCAATTCTCTCCGCAAATTCTTTTCTAAGGGTTTAAGTCAATTAACTTGTTTGTGAAACTTACAGTCAGTTGCAATATCTTAGTTTCCAGATCCGGGTTCAACAGACTCATTTTACTTCTCAAAAACACTTCTAATTAATATATATTATCATTTTGAGAATATAAATTTATTTTTTTATATTAAATCTTTTTAAATATTAATTTTTAATTATGGTTGTACGTTACCTCAACCTTCCTTGCCTTATCTCTCTCAATACCCCCTCACCTTTGCACATATTTTTAAAAATTCATTTTTTATTCTTTTTTCCTAATTACAGCTCTAATGAAACACTGTAAACCTCCTTTAGACACTTTATCTCCCTTTTTTCTGAAGCACCTTCTGGCACCCTTGTTCTTACCCTTAACTCCTTCCCTTAATTCTGTCTATTTTTTCCTTTTTTACTATGTCTAATTATTTTATTTTTAGTTTTTAATATTATTAGCTATGTTTTTATTTAAAATCGCAACAAATTTAATATTTTTAACTTTTTTTTACTTTTCTCTAAATGTTTCTGGTTCAAAACTCAGTTGCAAGCGCCATAAATCCACTGATGACTCCTTCATTCAGGTTCAGGCTACTCTGAATCCCGATGTTGCTCAACAAAACGCCGTTCCTCCTCAGGTTGTTCCCCCTCAGGTGACTCCACCTGCTCCTCAAGGAGCTACTTCTGTTGATCCTGAGGGTTTAAAGAAAATGGTTCAGGCTTCCGTTTTGGCTAGTCAGGGTGTGCCTCCCAATGGACCCGTTGTTCCTCAGGATGTCAACAACGTGGTTCCTGTTGCCGTTCCTACTCCCGTTCCCACACCTGTTCCAAACCAGGTTCCTAACAATGTTCCTAATGTCGAGGCTGTGGGCGCTGCTATGGCTCAGGCTATGTCTGACAACTTTTCAGATGAGGCTCTCAATGTTCTTCTAGATCCTTCCTTGGCTAACGTATCCAGGGCTGATAAAGTCTTAAAGAATAACATGGTATGTTTTTTCTCTTAGTTACTTCAGTTATTGTTTTTAATTAGGTTACTCATTCAAATTAGTTAATTAACCTTAATCTAGCTATCACCTTCACTAATTTTAATTATTATCCTTACTAAATACAATCATTTAAATTACTCAAATTTTTTTAGGAACATTCTGTTCATGCTTTAAAGAAAACCCTTGAGCACATGACTGAGTTTAGTGCCTTATTAAACCCTAGGAAACAGAATGAGTCTTTCTCCGTTGAGGGCGACGACTACACTCTGAGGAGCACTTTGGACAAGATGAACAAGTGTCTCAGGGAACTCGAGACTGTTCAAAAGGTCGTTTTCCAGGCCAACGCATATGTCTTGTCTAATGTCGCCAATGCCGCTTCTGGTCCTGCCCCTCCCACTAAGTCTAATGACTAATTTAAATTTAAATTTGAAATTCTTTTTTCTTATTTTTTATTTATATTATCAACGTTGCTTTTGAGTTAAATGGCCATTCTTCTTCTAGCGATTTTGGTATTTCGAATGTTTTCTTTTTTTCTTTTACATTAATTTCCACTTCCTCTCTTACCAAGTCTTTCATTTGCTGATCTTCCAATTTATATTCTTTTGATATTTCTTCTACTTTATATAGGTTTTCCTTCATTTCATCTTGGTTTACTAAGTTTTCAAAGTGATGTAAAAATGCCTTTTTCTTCAACAATGTCTCCACGTTAGAACATATTGTGTCTAGATACTGCGATATTCCAGTGTGATTACTCAGAGCTATGATTGAATTGTCTTTGATGTGTGGGTTTCTTCTGTTACTGAATGGATTCTTGGTATTAAATTTTAGTCCCTCTCTATTCCATCCATACATTTTCTGCCTCAATTTCAGCAATTTCTCTTGTCTCATATGCTGTAATGTCCCATCACTTATGATTGCCACTGTCATTGGGGACATCAATGACTCCTGTGGTATCGGTGCTATTCTTGTCGTTCCTCTAAACAACTCGTTATACACATTCTCCAGGTTATTCGTGTCTTTATCTGATCTTTCTTTGATTGGCGATTTAAATGGACTTGTGTAATTCAGCTTTTCAAATGGTATTAATGTATTTGATATCCCTTTTATTCTATATGATGGGTAATTATCATCCACTGTCATTATGTTTAACTTTTGCTGATAGTCTGATATCAATTTATTGATGTGTTCAAAATATGTTTTCTGTTTCTCTTCTTCCTTTTTCTCTGGCAATCCTTTTATCTTTATACTTTCTAGTATCATTTCATTTGAAAATGGCACTATCATTGTTGCGTTTTCCTGCAACTTGCTCAGGGCCAGCAGGTTATTGTATGGAGACACTGCTGAGACGTTGTTGCTGGCCACTATGGTTGCCACTTGAGGTATCTTTGGGTATAATTCTGCCAGCATTTGCGATGTATACGTTCCCAATCCTGATCCCGTTCCTCCTGCCACACCGAATGTGATGTTGAAATACTCCGGGTGCTCACAGTCCTCCAACATATGTTCCACTAATTCCAATATTGTGTCTGAATATTTTGCTCCGTAGTCCTTAAATGCTGTTGCCCAGTTATTTCCTGCTGAGTCTGTTCCTGCGATGATGTTATTTGACGATATTAGGTTAATCTCGCTGTCTTGTATCACTTGTGTTGCCGGTCCCATTTCTGCATCTACTAGTATTGCTCTGGGCACTAAACGCTCTAATATTGGCTCCTTTGAATCCACATTTGCCTTTTTACTTTCTCTATACATACATTTATATACGTTTCTGTAATCTGGGTTATTTTTTACATTTTCAGCCATCTTGGTCCAGTACACGTTGGCCAGCTGCAGTCCACACTGCCCAAAGTTTAGCGATACGATTTCCATGATTTTTGTCCTTTATTTAATTAAATCTTATTGATTTACTCAAAATTCTCACATCAATCTCATAAGTCCACTTCCGAGTCTAAGAATCAAACATCAGTGGAACCCTGAGTCTGTGTATAGGTACCCTTAAATTCTTTATAAACTACTATATAATTAATATTATATGAGAAAGTGATTATGTTTAATTATTATTGAACGATCATCTCGTTTATTAATCAATAAACGCCCAAATTAAAATATTATGTATACCAATATATTGCTACCAATATTGGTATGTGTATTATTATATGTATACATATAATAATAGATGTACTAATATTTATAGCGTATATTGATTATATTATATTAATTTTACAAATTTATTATTTATTTATTTATGGTTTGATGATTTATCTCAATAATTTCGATTATTTTTATTTTTTTTATGACATTTAGTTTAATGTCTCTAATGGGTACTGTTCTGACTGCACTATTTTTGACACAAATTTCCAGCATGCCAACTTGACTTTAGTTTTAACTCCTTCGTCTGGGCACTCGCTCAAATTCGACTCCAATGCTTTTCTTACTGTTTGCACTGTTTCCTTTACTTTTTCCTGGAATTCTTCGTTTTTCATATTTTCTTCAAAATCTACACTTGCGTTTCTAAGTCTTTTTACCGTTCTCAATCCTTCTCTGCATGATTTTAGCACGTATTTCACTGCGTTTGCGTAATGTTCTCTGCTCACCATTTTTCCCGTTGCTAGCATGTTTGCTACGTCTGTGTCCTCCGCTCCTTTTCCTCCGTCACTGGCGTCCAATGCGTATATATCACTCAACTCATCTTCCTTTCCCTCCTTATTGACTGGTGATGATGTTGCTTCTTTTGTCGTTGTTTTTAATGTTTCTTGCTTCCCTCCTGTTTTTTTAGTTTTAGTTCCTGCTGATTCTCTAACTGAAGATTTCTTTTCCTCTGACAACAGTATTACTGAATCCGGGTCTACAAAGGTGTTTATTCCCTTGAGCAGCTTCAATGCTCTATTCTTCATTCTATCATGTTTCGCGTCTTGTAGTACTCCTGTGCACATTTCTTTGTCTGCACACATTTGCGTCCAGTATCCGTATCCGTACTTGTTGATCAACTTAAGCAGCCGCACTATGTCCTCGTTTGACCACTTCTCCTTTCCGTCGTTCATCAAATCTGCTACCTTTTGTGGCACCTTCAGGTCCTCGTCTGGTTCCGAGTTCCAGTTATTTCCTCCCATACTTCTTCCAAACTGCTCCAGGCTTTCCAACAACTTCATTTTATCCAAGAAATCTTGTGCGTTGACCTTGATGTCTCCTATCTCAACTATCAGCTGACTTCTTCTTGACCTCTTATCTTCATCATCTTCTATTGACTTCAGTTTCGACTTACATGTATCTATCATGTTTTGACACTCGTTCAGTATCACTCTCGGGTCAACTTTGGTCAGCTTGCAGTCGCTGTGTATGTCCTTCAGCCTCAGTTCTGGAACCCCAAACTTAGTCAGACTTCTGTGTATCTTCATCTTATCCTTGATTGTCAACACTGCCTTTCTTGATCTTCTCTGTCCTCTCTTTCCTTTGACTGTTTCTTGTGATTGCAACAGTTCTTTTGTTGTTTTCCTCGGTTGGAAGTCTGCATCTGCTTCATCGTCTGAGTAGTCGTCTGTTTCCATTGCTCCTGAGTCCTTTGCTCTTGTTTTTCTTGGCCCCATTACCAACAACTCTTCTTGCTTCTTCTTTTTCAACTTCACTCTTTCCTCCAAGGGTATCGTTGCTTCCCAGAACTCCTTGTCATTCTCACTTGTTGGTTCCAATTGCCCTTCTGGAGGCTCATATCTGAACTCAGTTATGTTCGTGTACGATGATAGGAGGTCTGCTGCAAGGTCACTCTCATTTTCCTTCGTCAACTCTGCTTCTTGTAACACTTTATCCAAATCAATTTCCAGTTTTTCATCTGAGTTTTGGGTCTTATTTGTCTGTGGATTTGCCGTTGCCCACAGCTTTGACGCTCCAAACTTTAATATTTTTGCCAACTCTTCTCTTGAGAATCCCGACTTTGCGTCCTCGTTAAACATTACTGCATCACCTCTTTTGTTCAATCCCTGTACCACTAACGCGTCCAACACCATTTTCGTCTTTGCTCTTTCCAAAATCGTCTGTTCTATTGAATCCTTTGTCACTAATCTGTATATCTGAACTGTTTTAGTCTGCCCTATTCTGTGCGCTCTTGCTTCTGCTTGCAGGTCGTTTTGTGGGTTCCAATCGGAGTCGTATATTATAACCGTGTCTGCCGAAGTCAGGTTAATTCCCAACCCTCCTGCCTTAGTCGACAAAAGGAAGCAGAAATCGTCGCTCTCAGGGTCATTAAAGTGGTCCATAGCCTTCTTCCTAACCTCCTTTCCCATAGTTCCATCCAACCTTTGGTGCTTAAACCCTCTTAGTGTCAAATATTCTGATATTATGTTCAACATTCTCACCATTTGTGAGAATATCAACACTCTATGTCCCTTTTCCTTTAACCTCTGCAACAACTTATCCAATAAACATATCTTTCCACTTCCGTATATCAGCCCCTGCAGCCACGTCTGCCTGTCCTCAGGCTCATAACACAGGAACGGGTGATTGCACACTTTTTTCAACTCCATACATATATTTTGCAGTGAACTTCTTGATCCTCCTGAATTCCTCGCCAGTTCTTCGTAGTTTCTCGCCAAGATGTTCTTGTACCAGTCGATTTGCATCGGTGACAGCTCCACTCTCAGGATCCTCTCCACCTTGTTTGGCAGTGACTTCTCCACGTCCTTTTTAACCCTCCTTAACACAAATTCATGCAACTCGTGCTGTAAAGACATCAGCTGCTTCTGCTTATTCTCTCCTATTGCCGTTGGGTTCTCAATTTCGCTGTATCTTCTTCTGAAATCTTCGTAGTATGTGTATATTTGCGGGTTTATGAAGTGCAGCAGCGTCCACAGCTCCTCCAGGTTATTGTGCAACGGCGTCCCACTCAGCAGCAGCTTATAGTCTGCCATGAACTGCATTAATTCTCCGAATCTTTTACTGTTTTTGTTTTTCAGCTGATGTGCTTCGTCCACTACCATTAGCTGCCAACTTATTCTCCTCAAAAATTCCAGGTCTGCCGGTGAGTTGATTATGCTCGGTGTCGTTATGCACACATCGCATTTGTACCTTTCTCCCTTTCCAGGCACAAATATTCTCGTCAACTCTCTCTGTCTTATCAGCTCTCTTGCTGTCGCGTTTCCGTAGTAGCAGACTGTGTTTGCCTGTGGCAACCAATTTTCAAATTCTCTCATCCAGTTGTCTATTGTGCTCTGGGGCACTATGATCAGGTACGGTCCTATCAGAAACTCCTTGTACATGAAGTGACCCACTAGCGATATCGTCTGCACTGTCTTTCCGAGTCCCATTTCATCTGCCAACAGCACTGACAAACCCCTTTTCATCCTATTTACCATCCAATTCAATCCTGTCAACTGATAGTCTCTCAACTTCCTCTGCTCCACAGACTGCCTAAAGTTACTCGACTGTGTTGCGTCTCTCAACTGATACTTCTTTACGTTTACTTTCTCTGAATCTTCTAACAATTCCTTCTTTACTGGCTCTATTTTATTTTTTATTTCTTCTTTTGGTCCTTCTGTATCTTCCCTTTTCAGGGGTGACTCCCTGTCATCTGCTTTTGTGCTATCGTCATCCAATGATTCTGACTCTTCCTTCTCCATTTTCATTTCCTCTTCCTTTAATTCCGTTTTCAGCTTATCAGCGTCTTTCAAGTCACTTTCATCACCTTCTTTGTTTACTTCATTTTCCTTTTCTTTTTCCAGTGTGTTTGATATGATTGAGAAATACAGTCTGGATGTGTATCCCAGCTCCTCCAGGTACGTCGGGTTACACAGGTACTTTGGCGTCTCATAATAAGGCTCAAATTTAGTCAGTGATATGCTGTGTGTGTTCCAGGGTATCTTTCTGGCCGCTTCTCCCATGATCCTATCTTCCCTGATTTTATATGCGTTTATTAGGTCCTCAAAACCGTGCTCTATAAGTGTCTCCTCTTCCTCCTCAGTGCATTGGTCGTACGGGCAACTCCTCCACTTTACCAGGTAAACCAGGGTGCCAGTATCATCTTTGTAGTGTGTCACTATCCTTTCTGCTATTAGCGAGTCTTCGTCTATCTGTTTCTGTAAACCCAGTGCTATATTTTCTTGTTCTATCTCATCTAGTGTCATATACTTTTGCCGTTCTTCCAGGTTTTTGAACCTCTTTATGTAGTTGTCCAGTCTCCTGATTCCGTTGTAGTCCTTCAGGTTTTCGTACACTTCCCACGTGTTGTGGATGTGTGCGAATCCCTGCCACTTGATCAGGTACTCCCACTCCCCATCTTCTCTCTGTCTGTGGTTTATGATCCTGTCTATTCCTCCTATGTTCTTTTTCTCTTCATCTTCTTCCTCTCCTGCATATTCCTCTTCTTCTGAGTACTCTAATTCTGCGTAATTCACTCTCTGCTTTCTGTGCCTCAGTGATAATCCTGATGTTTCTGCTACGTTCGGATCATAGTCGTGGCCGCTGTACTGTTGCGACTCATCACTTGATTCGTCAAATTGGACGTAATTCTGCCTCGAGTATGGGTTTACCTGTTTCGTTAGTGGCTTCTTGTAAGACACTCCCTTCTTCCTTCCTCTATTGCTCTTAGGTGCGTTGTTTGTCGTATAGTTGTTTGTTGGCACATAGTCCTCTTGTGTATCTGATTCGGTATCATTGTAGTCGTCGTATTTCACTGTCTTGGTTCTCGTTCTATTGCTTCTCCTGATGTTATTTCCTCCTTCTGACATTCTCATTGACCTTGACACTAGGAACTCGTCGTCTGAGTTGTCTGACGCGCTGAAGTAGTCTTGCAGTACGTTTTTAAAGTCCGAGTCATCCTTTGATTCTCTCGATGACCTCGGCGCTCTCCTTTTTCTCGACTGTGACGCCACCGCTTCCAGCACCTGCGTCACGTTCTGGAACCTGTTGTTTGTCATTCTCAGCGACGGTATGCTGTCTATTGCGTTGTTCACCAGCAGCCTCGGACCGTAATACATGTTTCCCATTTGACCCATATTGTTCATCATTGGCATATTTACCATTTGCAATGGTTTCGTTTGCATCATCGGTGCTGTATTTGTTTGTCCTTTGTTTTCTTCTCCTTCTTCTGTTTTTCCTTCTGGTTTATGCTGTTGTTGTTGTTGTTGCTGCTGCTGTTGCTGTTGCATCATTTGTTGTTGTAATAACTGTTGTTGGAGCATTTGCTGTTGTTGAGGTTGCATCGGTCCTTGTTGTACTCTGTTTAGGTATGCGTTGTACTGCGGCATAAACCTGGACATTCCCGGCTGCATATTCATTTGCATCCCTTTTTGTCCTTGTTGGTTTTGGTACATTTGCATTTGGTAGTAGTACATGTTTGGGTGCATCATTCCGTTGTTCATTCTCATCAGCATTGGGTTTTGTGTCATTGGTCCTACTTGATTTTGCGGTCCTTGTTGCATTTGTGCGTTATGTATATATTGTGAGCTAGAGGGTTGTCTTGGGTTTGTCATGTGTGTTTGGAAGAACGACTGATTGTTCTGTTCGTATTTTGGCTGTCCCTGGTTCGTTTCCATTCCTTCCGTTACACTTTCTGTTTTTGTTTGTTGCTGTATTTCCTTTATTTCATCCATTTTTATTTTTAATATGCATCAAGAGAGGATTTTTTAATCGAGGTTTAAGAAGTTTGGATTTAGATAAAATTTTGTGGTTATATGTGACGGAACGTCAATTTAGAGATATAAAATTATAATAATATTCATTCAAATGTTTTTTAAATTCGATAATCTAATCAATTCCAGTGTGTAATAATTTTGTTGTGATTAAAATAATTTTTGTGTGTTTTTGATTGTACCTATTTCGGGTTTGAAGATAAATGTCTAAAATATATTTTTACAATCCTTCGAACTAATCTACAATTTTAAGATATTTAATCATAATCTTATCATATTTCTATAACCCATAATAATATTTATAATTAAATAAAATTAAACTTCTATAGGAACATTTACGTATCTGCCGTTATCAATTGCCACCCACGCATGTTACCATTGCCTTATAACGAATTATTGGGTTATCAATAACAACCTTTAAAGGACTCAGATCTAACAAATATAATAAATACAAATAAAGATCAAATTCTTACCATAATGTTAACAATAATTTTAAAAATAAAAGCTTAAATTTAAACGTCTATTAGAACCGTATCATATTTAAAATATACACAACATCACCGTGCCCATTTTCAAATTTCTCAACATTATTATTAATACATATTTCGGTTTCATTTTTTGTAATCGATCAATAAATAGTAGTTGACAACTATATATTACGTCGTTTTTGTGACCCAGTTAGAAACAAGAGAAGAAATGGAAAACCAACACACACAATAAGTACCTAAAATAACCCGTGACTTAACGCTCCACTAATCTCGATCGAAAATGAAGTGATCTATTAAATAAAATAATAATCGTCAATAAATATTAGATCAA
>JAQQTN010000032.1:48141-58488 GCA_029379255.1 Theileria luwenshuni
CCTTACATTTTTATCAACAACTTAATTTTTATGACTTTAACAATTATTTCTTACATTAACATTTTACTCCCATTCGATTGTTGCTGGCTCTTTGTTTGTGATGTCCAGGCACACTCTGTTGATTCCGGGCACTTCTGAGGTGATTCTGGACGAGATTTCTTCGAGCACATGTCTGTCGATGTACACCCACTTTGCGGTTACAAAGTCCTTTGTTGTGATGCACCTTACCACTATTGTGTCTCCGAAAACTCTGTGTCCGTTGACAAGGCCAGTGCTGTTTACGTCTGGCAGGAACACACAGAACACTTGGCTTGATTGCACTCCGTGTTTTGACACTTCCTCTCTAACGATTTTATCTGCCATTCTCACTCTGTCTACGTTTTCTGGGGTAAGTGTTCCCAGCACTCTCACTCCCAGTCCTGGTCCTGGGAACGGCTGCCTTTTAAATGTTTCTTCTGACAGTTTCAGAAGTTTTCCCAGCCGTCTCACTTCGTCTTTGAAGAGGTACCTCACTGGCTCTATAAGTTCAAACTTCATTTTATCTGGCAGTCCTGCCACGTTATGGTGTGACTTAACTGGCAATTTTGTCTTTGGGTTAAGTTCACTTTCCAGAATATCTGGGTAAATTGTTCCCTGAAGCAATAGGCAGTTTTTCTCGTCGAATCCAAGTTCCTTAATTTTCTTTTCAAACTCTTCTATATACACTCTTCCTATTACCTTTCTTTTTTCCTCTGGGTCCACTACTCCCTCCAATTCCTTGAAGAACAGCTTTGATGAGTCTAACACTGTCAGATTAACTCCTGGTATTTCTGACCTCACTCTCTTTGAGCAGTCTTCCACTTCGTTATGTCTCATCAGTCCCGTGTTTACCATCACTCCGTGGAAGCGGTCTCCTATTACTGAGTGTACCATTTTGGCCGACACTGTGCTGTCAACTCCTCCTGACAGCCCTCCTACTACGTACTTGTCGTCTCCGCATTGTTTTTTAATTCTCTTAAGTTCATTTTCCAGGTACAATTCCATGGTCCACGACTCCTTGCACTTGCATACTTTGTACAGGAAGTTATGCAGTATCTTCTCTCCGCTTTCAGTGTCGGTCGATTCCGGGTGAAAGTAAAGCAGGTACATGTTCTTATCCTTGTTGAACAGTCCCACTGGCTTCTCAGAGTGCTTTGCTATCACTTCGAATCCGGAGGGTGCCTCTTCCACTGAATCACGGCTGTTTAGGAATACCTTGAGGGTCAGTGGCACATTGTCGAACAGTGTGTTCTCTGACAGTTTACATTTTGTGACTACATATTCTTTTTCGTTTGTTTTTCTCAGTTTCGCTCCGTACGCCTTCGCCACTGACATCATTCCCAGGGACAGGCACATCACTGGAACCGAGTGTTTTGCGAACGATTCCAGGTGCTTTTTGTCCAGGGAGAGGGCGTCTTCGTCGAACACGCTTTCGTTCCCTCCGCACAGGAATACTCCCTTTGGTAGGTTTTTTTCTTCTAATCCTTTGAATTTTTCCACGCTCATGAGTTCACATCTTACTTTCAGGTCCCTGACTGCCCTCACCAGGGCCGGGGCCAGCGTACATCCATAGTCCAGAACCAGTACCCAAGAATCCGAGGCCATTTCTGCGTTATATTTTACTTTTTTACTTCGTTTAGCTTAATACTACTCTCTACTTCTTGAATTATGGCTATTTTCAATTATGGTGAATTTTTCGACAACTGCGTAATTTATGCCTCTGAGTTAACTAAATTATATCACTAAACATTAAATTATTGATTTTCCGGTCCTAATTTACTTGACTACGCTGTATGAATCTTATAAACTAGGTTCATTACGTAGGAGAATGCCCCATCATAGTAGTTGAGGTGTAGAATCCACTTGGCGTGCCTTTTAACGTAGTTTGTTGCGTTTGCCACTGCGAACGAGAGGTCACACAGCTCCATTCCCTCCACGTCGTTATCTCCGTCTCCTATGAATCCGCATGATTCCGGCTTTAGGTTTTCGTGTTTCATCAGAATTGAAATCGCGTCTGCTTTCGTGATTCTATTCGGGCAGTATTCCACCAGATAGTCGAGTCCTATGTTTCTCACTATGTATTCTCTTCCAAATATTGATTTTTTCAGTATCGGCCTTGAGTGTGATGCCACTATTGATATTATGTCCATTCCCTTCATTTCTTTTGCCGTTTTTAACTCCGGCAACGGTATTCCGTCACATTTCAGCAGGAACGACACTTGATCGTTTAGCGGTTTTAGTGAGTAGCCTCCTTTAATGTCCAGGAACAGGAACTCATCTCCCAGTTCATTTTCCACTATATAGTCTATTATTTCATGTAAGAAATATTTTTCGAATATTTCCAGGTGAACCAGGTTTCCTCTTTTATCGTACACCACCGATCCGTTCAGGTAAATTCCCGGGAACCCCTGGTACCCCGTCACTTGAAAGAACTTTTCTCCGAATAGGTACGGCAGAATGTGAAGTGGTCTTGCTAAACGTTAATGGTTAGTTACTTAACCCACCTGTACACAGGAACGCCTCGTATCCCATGTTCCTCACCTTGATGAACGCGTCCAGATTTTTATTGAATATCTGTTCATCCTTGTGGAAGAACGTTTTATCGATATCGATTGCGAAGTACGGCGGCGGGTACGAGGGCGACTTGAAGTCGAATATGTTCGGCAGGATAACGCTCGACGACCTACTATATTCTCTCGGCGTAAATAATTTTTTTGATTTGTGTTCGAGTTCTAGTTCCTCGAGGTTGATTTCGTGCGATAATCGCTCTAGCTTTGCAGTTTGGTATTCGTATACCATTTTAAATCTATTTTACAGTTTGAATTGACTGGAGTAAACCCTCTGGGTTTCTTTTACTATTTTATAGGTGACTTGTTTACAAGGTTTTATTTTTTGATTTACTGGTCTAGGTTGCCCCTGCATCTACGGTATGTACGTAGAGATCCGATAAAATTTAGATATGATTACAAAGAGTACGATAAAGCTGAGGTAGCGAACAAATATCAGTAGTCTAAACGTGAGTGTCCTGTAGAATCTGTTCATAAAATTAGGTGAGATCATGTGTTGAGTTTTGGGCAATTGGCCCAGGGCAGTTTCGTGATTAAATTTTAACTGCCTTGTGACTGAGTGACAAAAATAGACATCTGTAAGTTTACGATGTACAAAAGGCCGTGAATGGTTTACAAGTGATGACTTTATTCGATTAGGGATGGGGGACAATTATGCACTATGCTAGCTTTTCGCTCACTTAATCTTCCAATTGTAGGCTAAATGAATCAATAATTATTGCAAATTACTTTACTATTACATTATAAAAATTAAATTAATCCGTAAAGGCTCGTGTGTGTCGCAATAGGGAGAAAATTACCTCCTTTTAATGTTTCCCAAAGCTGCTCCATACCAGTTTGGAAGAGACACTAAAAAGTGCATTCCCGGTTCCAAATCTCCGAAACCCGTCGTTCCTCCTGAATTAGAAATGAGCGGTCAATAGAAGATTTTAATTGAGCCTCCGGGTCTCAAGTTCCAGTCTATCTAATTTTCTCTTTCACTTACCGCAGTAGAGTCTCCTGTCCACCGGGTGATACCCTAGCAGCTCTTCTTCCTCCTGTAGCTGGAACTTTGCTTCTTCTATGAAAGGCGCCATGTACGGCACAAACGGGTCGTAGTTTTGGTCCTCGAGAGGCGGATACATTCTCATCACGCTAATGTGCGATCCCCTTGACAGCCTCCTGAATCTTGCTGTCATCATATCTTTTGGCAGGAGACTCAGTGCTCTTTCCACTATCGGCTCCTTGTCCGGTATTATATCATCGTATAGGAGTCCTGTGTTTGATTATTATCTTTTATTTATTTTATTTATTTTGTGATCCTGTTTATTTATCTAAACACAACTTACCATGTTCCCTCAGAAACCTTGTTAGGGCCGCCTGCTGCCACCTTTCAAAGGGCCCTGAGATTACTCTGAAGTACCAGGGCGCTATGAAGTTGCTATATAGCTTCGAAAAAAATCCAGGGCCCTTAGCTATTCTCCGGTATTTTATTGTTGGAAGCAGTGATTTTTGTTTTGTCGCTGCCGAGTATTTGGCAAACGCCCTTCCCAATTCTCTGGTCAGATTCATCCTTTAAAGTTATTGGTGTTTTATATTTGTATGGTAAGCCTCAAAAGCTCCAGGGATCAATAAAATTCATTAAAAAATACTACAATCGAAACATAAATAAATGATAAATTAATTATAAAACCGGAGATTGTTTATTTACTGAAAAGAATGTTGTGGAATTCAGTGTTCATATTGGGCTCTAACAAAATCTCATAACTTATCGTATATTCAGTTTATTTTTACAAATATTATTAAATTTACATTAAAATTCTAGAATATATTGGAAATGACTGTTTCTTTATAGCAGTTTGAGGTGACCGGTTATCTTATTCAGTATTTTGTCCGGGCCTAAAAATTGTTACACATTTCAACTATTAATTTAAATACTGGTGTAATTTTAGTTATTTTCAGTCTTAGAGTTGGTACCTGGTCCTATTGCGATTACTGTGCAGGATCCCGAGGGAATCTGAGTCCTCCCCTAAAACGGTGATATTCTGCCCTTCTTACCGCGTCTCTGGTCACATGTGCATTTAAGTTGTGCATCCTGGCTTCCCTTTTCAATTCCTTCAATTCGTCATAGTCCTAAATATTCAATTAGAAGGAATCCATATATTTGTGAGGGTATCTACTGTCTAATGTGGTACATTAATCTTCAAGACTACTTTCCTCTGACCCTCGTTAAACCATTTTTCCACGTATGGATCTCCGTTTCTCAGAGAATCTGTGTAAGCTCCGATGGAAGCGTGACCGCATTGAGCTGCTATCTTTCCCTTTCCCATGGATAAGTCTAGAAAAAATATATGTATATATTTAAGTATTTTAACCCATAACAAAGATCAACTGTAATAAAAAATATGTATTTCATAGGAATCCAGGGATTCTGAAACAAACATACCTGTTCTCACACATAGTACCAGTTTGTACTCTTCATCCTCTTCCTCTGTGCTATCCCCCTTATTTTTGAATTTTAGAACTTTATATAACAGTAACTTTAACCGATATTTTAAAAAATAATAGAAATAATGGTAAATTTTTGAAGAAAATAAACCGAGAAAAAAAAATGAAAGTGAAAGTGTGAAGTATGCCCCAAAATTAGAGTAAAAATATTCCGAAGGATAATTATTTAACAATTTTTTAAAAGAATTTAAAAACATTATACGAAAAAATAACTACTAAACCGTAGAATCCACATAATTTGCACATAAGGTGGAAGAACACTATTTATTTTTAATTTTAAAGATGATTATCTACAATTTTCAAATATTTTGATAATGGACGATTTGTACGAAGCCTGTGAGAGAGGAGAGGAGATTTTTATCTCCACACTCGATCCCTCCTCCTCTGAGAAAATCGCAAACATAAATGTAAACGAGGCCCTGGATATGGTTAAATACCTCTACTCGGAGAACCCTCTGGAAAATAAGGGAAGATTTGTCACTGATTTCAAGTTCAAAGTGACAGATCTTCCCTCAAAGGGAGATTCGTCTGATTCTTGTGAATCTGCTCCCCTGGGATACGACTACTTGGTGGCCCTGGGCTGTAGAAACTGCGGAGCCCTTGTCGATTTTAAAAATAATCACATGTTCTTTGATTTTAATAACGTTGTCAACAATAAAGTGGAGCCAAACAAACTGCTGAGGTGTGAAACCTGTGACTCAGTAATTTCACCAATATTTAAAAAAAATGACTCAGATTCCTTCTTCGACAACTTGAATAAAGGTATGTGAATAAATTCTTGATAAAGTTGTAGTAAGTAAGAATGAGGAGGACAGTTCCTATGTTTATTTGTACGGAACGAGGTCAGGGTACGTCTTTGACGAATCAGACAAGCAGTGGTGGAAGGATGCGGCACATGGAACCTACTCAAGTAACCAGCTGTTACAAGCAAAGACGGCCAATAAGTCAGGCAAACAGACTGTTAAGTTCAACTGCGAAAAATGTGGACATGATGTGCATCTGTATTCCACCTTCCAGGCAAGATCGGCAGACGAGGGAATGTCAATTATGTACGAGTGCGTAAAGTGTAGAAATAGAGTCGTAATGGCCACTTAAATTTGCAAAAAACTAATGTGTAAAGTACAATTAGCATATCTACTCAGTTTTAGAATTTATTTCGATAGAATATTTGTCCAGGGTAGAGTTGAGCAGCTGCTCCTTCTTTTTCTTCTTTTCCATGTTACGAAGTCTATTCTTCACTTTTCCGCCCCTGTGTCTCCTTAGATGGTAAAATGAGGGTACAGGGTGAGAGTTGATGAGGGGTAATTGAGATGAGAAGGCGATGGGTCCATTAGTGTAAAAATTGAGAAATGTGTTGAAAGAATTTATATTTATGGGTTTATAAAGTAGATTATAAGGTAATTTAAAGCATAAAGATCTGACTTGAGCCATAAAACATAAAGTTATACAAAGTATTAACAAGATGAAGAAATGTGCTGCGTTTCACAATATTATAAAAATAATCATTTACTTTTTATTTATATTTTTATTATTGTAAAATATTTGAAATTTGTAACATAAATCTGTAAGATATGAAGGAAAATAATAAGTCAATTGTGATTGACGGGGTGACAGAGGTTGACGACCTCACCCTGGTCTCACACTTCGCCCAGGTAAAATTTTGAAATTATGTAAATTAACTGCTATATAGACAGAATCTAAGAGAATACAAGAGTTAAAAACGTTTAAAACAGGTCATTCTGGCTCGTAAGTTTAATTACAGACATTATTCATGGATAAATTACCATTCCTTCTGACACATACTGTTTAGAGGCCCCTCAAATGAAGGAAATTTATCGCATTTATACAACGAAGGAGATGATAGTGATGGAACGGACTCTGAAGTAGAAACTCTGGGAGATCCTCAGTCACCTCCAGCGTCTCAGTCAACAGGGTAAGGTTACCCTTTTAATCTTATTCATTTAGTCAATTTTATTCCGATCAGACTGATCCCCTGGATAACTTGAGGGTACTTTAGAAGTTCTAAAATGATTTTGTTAGATAATAGATACCATTGATCTCCCAGAGAGAGTCTCTGAAGAACTGCCAATAAGTAAAATAGGAAAGTGCAAATCAGTATTTGAAGACATTCTGATAATAGAGTCCGTAAAGGTAAGAGCAATTGAATAAAAAATTATGTTAAGGATTCTAAGGTTCTGGACCTGGGATCAATAGTATGCAAGGAAGACAGAACAATACTGGGAACAGTAAACGACACATTTGGACAGACGACATCTCCATACTACATGGTAATCATGAGGAACAAAAAACTAAAAGTTGAAACGGTAAGATTTGATTTAAGCTGATTATTTTGAAAAATGGATGTTAAATGGCCTTAGGAAGACTATGTGTACTGCGACCTGAACCACAGCAGCTACGTGACCGACGAGAACGTTTACTACGCAGCAAAGTTAGTAGAATACATAATTAATGTGATGAAAAGAAAACAAAAGTTAATTTAATAACACATTCAGGAACATTACGGAGGATTCGGAGGATGAAAAAATGGACGATGTGAATGAGAAGGCGCAAAATAAGCTGAAACAATCTTACAGGGACTTGTAGAATGAATAAATTAGAAATTATGAAAAATATTAGTGAATTAGGAAGGTTGGCATCTGCCCTTCATTATTACAATAAATTCAATAATTCAGAATAAAACTTTTTTATTTTTTTAATTAATTTAAATATAATGGATTTTTAATTTTTTTGATGTATATTATTCATGTAAAAAATGGTTTCTTACGGTTCATCTCCTGAGGAGCCATCTGGAGAAGGAGCCTCAAACAGCACCTCTTCCTGGGTGGCTCATAGGTCCTACCTGGCTCCAACGACATTAAAAAGGAGCAAAAACTCAGAATATATGAGCAATGGGAGGAATGTTCAGGTAAACCTGGGTAAACAGAGTGAGAGCTCATACAAATTTGGAAATTCACAGCCATTTTCCAGTTATAACTATAATTTTAATGATGAATATGACCCGAGATACCCTAACGACTACGAAAGAGTTTCTAAAATATACACTCTTAAACTACATGGTAAAAGTCAACCAAAGGCACCTAAAGCTGAAGAACCTCAATTAACTAGGGAAACAGCTCCTCCAACGGAACCAGAACAAAGACTTTCAGGTATTTTTAGACAAATACAAGTTGTTATAACGTTCTTTAGGAGATGAAATGCTCAAAAGGCGACTGGAGGCCATGGATAGGTCGGAACTATACAGGGATGGTCCAGTAGCTGAAAGTGTTACACATGGTCAAGAAGAAACCGAGAAACCTCAGCCAGAAAGGGCAGAAAGTAAAAAGGGACAGCCAGTGGCACTTAAGATGATGGAAAAGATGGGATGGAAGGAAGGACTGGGACTGGGTAAGAATGAACAGGGAATGGTAACACCACTAGTGGCAAAAGCAACAGGAAAAAACAGTGGAATAATAGTTAACGCACTCCCTAAGACTAAAGGAAAATCAAAAAGAAGAGAAGTGGATGCTGAAAAGGTGGAACTGGAGGACTTGCCTAAGTCTAGGATCTCAGTCATAGTATTTCCTAATAAAAATAAAGTAGATCTTGAGGATCTTGAAGAAATCGCAAGTGAATACGGATCTCTGATCAATCTTAAGGTGTTAAACGAAGACGAGGTCAAAGTTGTGTCGGAGGAGGCCGAGTGCTCAGAACTGGCAAAGAGGCATCAGATGGCAGATTGCCAGCTGGTAGTCTGCGAGTATGAGACTGAAGAGCAGTCTGAAAGGCTAATTTCGGCTTTAAACAATTCAAAAGTAATGGAATCTCAGGTCAATGTCCATTACTTCCCACTCGGGGTTTATAACAAGTTGTAGCATAAATATCCCTGAAATTCCTGATATATGCTCATTTTTTTAATTTATAATAAATTTTTAAAAAAATAATTTCTGAATTTTGGCCCTTTGAAGGGGTAGTCTGGTTGAAGCGGATTGCCAAGTATGGAAGGGAGGTGCAAAGTTTAGAAGTAGGAGGTTTAGATGATTTCTATTTAAAAATATATTATAATAGAAAAAATATAGTTTAGAAAGTTTTTATAAACTATAGATGAGGATATTTTATATTTAGTGCAACTATTAAAAAATGGGTATCCGTAAGATTCCAATCGTAACTTTTTTATATCTTTACACATTTATTCAAATTAAACTTTCAGAGCAAGCAGACGGAGGTAAGAGTCCTAATTTATAGTTATAGATGATTTTAATTCTATTTAACTAATAAAAATTTTCAGATGTTAGAAGGCTGACCTTGTTGAATAGTAAGTAATAAGTTTACAAACTAAAAGAAAACCTAAACTAATAAATATTTTAGACTTTTTGGTAAACGGTGTGAGTACTTTAAGTGTCGAAAAATGCCCTGATGGCTCCGAATTCGTCTGTTTGCAGGCCTTTGCTGTCTGTAAAAAGAAGCTCAATTTTTTAAATGAAAAAACAAACGTCTGGATTGCAGCTCAACACGAGAAACCTAAAGACAATGCTGCTGAAACTGAAGAAACACTCAAAGCTTCTAAAGATCCCCTTGTGAGAGCCTATCATAAATATTGCAAGGCCTCATTTGACAAGGACGAAAAATGTGAAATGGTCATTAACAAGGAGGAAGCTGGCGAGGACCGTTTCAGAACTGAATTTAACCTCGAATGTAAGGGAAAGGGCTCATCAGTATTCAATGGAACTTTGTTTTGTATAGGTAAATTATTAAATATTATAAATAACCAATTTAGAAAAGGATGGATCCCCAGTTGAGGATAAAGAGGAGGTATCCCTGGTTGGATACTCTGGATTTGATGTAAAAGCCAAATGTCCAGATGAAAAGAAAATAAAAACTCTTACCGCTTTTAAATATTCATCGCCAATAGTAAATAAGGGAATGGTTCAGTCATTGTATGACGAGGCCAAGACCAAGTGCGACGGAAACGAAAGTTGCACTCTCTCCGTCAAGGACAAGGGAAAATTTAAAAATTTTATAGTTTTCACATACAAATGTGTTGACTAAATTTAAAGGTTTACATCGTAATTTAATTTTTATGTATTTTCACTCTTAATTTCATCTAGTAAGTCGTCGACTTTGTGTGATATGTTACAAGGGTCCCCAATGTTTGATATTATCTGCTTGGACTAAAATTTATAATGGGCTAAAACAAACCCTTTTGAGTGCCACCGAGGCATTGTAGTAGTCTGGAATTTGAACATATGAGCATGCTGAAGGTGAGTTATGGTGAAAT
>JAQQTN010000033.1:0-12592 GCA_029379255.1 Theileria luwenshuni
GGATTGGAATTTATTTATGGCATTTTTTTAAAATTGGTAAAATTCGTATTTCAACTTTCTTCTTTTAATAATTATAATAGTTGTAATAATTTAAATAATAATAACTGTAATAATAATAACTGTTTGAATAATAATTTGAATAATGGTAGTTTGGGGGACAAATATGAAATTCTGAATTTGAGGGTAAAAGGAAATAGAATTTACGTGAACGAAAATTTGTGTTTGTTAATTTTTAAAATTAATTTTAACATTTATAAACTTTTATCCAACTATTCAAGCAATAATTGTAATAACTATTTAAATGATAGTTGTAACATCTATTTAAAAGATAAGAATGTGAAAATGTTGAAAAAAATGAAAATTAGAATAAATTACGAGTTGTTTCCGCTTTCGCAGTGGCTCTTAAACTGTCACTTAAATCTGCTCAACTTCAAGTTCAGTTCAATCTGTCAATCTAAACTTCCTTAATTTCCTACTAAATAGTATTTATTAGTTTAAACTTATTTATGTTTACGTAGCTGTTTCAATAATTAGAAGATTTTGGTGTGAGGTAGAATGAAGAGAAGAAAATAATTTCCTCAAACACTATTATCTTTCTAATTATCTTGAATCATTTTTAATTAATTTACTAATTATTGTTAATTAACTAATTGTCTAACTAATAACAAATTAACATAACTATTAATAATTAAGAAAGATAACTAACAACTAAATATAGTTATAAAGGGAATGGATTACGGTTTATTTGTTAGAAGGTGGAAACTGAACGAGTTTGACAGTAAACAGATTCTATTATTTCCTTTCAATTTTAATAATGCTATTGATAATCAAATTGACAATAATAGTAAAGATAACATAAATAATTATAAAGATTTGGAACATAAGTTTAATGTAATTAATAAAGTAATTGGAGATGGTATCCATTTAAACCCTAAACATGAACAGTTACAACTACAAAATAACGATAACAAAGAATATAACCAAAATAAAGAAGTTGTAAAGATTTTAAGGTTGAATAAAAGGGTAAACGAATTGACCCAAAGGAATGAAGGTAAACAAGATTTAGGAGTAAAAAGAAGAAAAGATATGGAGGAGGACTTAAAAGTGTTAAAAGGGCTGAAATTGAAAAGAAGAATTCAAGTTCCAATAACTTTTAAAATAAAAAGGTCAAAAAGGAGTAAATCAGTTCAAATGTTTAATTCGTTGTCAAGTTCAGTGGTTAAGGTAAGTTCAGGGGCACAGGGAGAGTCCGTGGGTCTAACGGTAAACAGATTTGAGGACATTTTGAGACTTGGGGAGGAAGTTGTGTCAATTTCAAAAAGATATTTAAATAATTAATTTGTTAATGTTAAAATTAATGTAAGATTACTATTAAGTTGTGAGTTATGTGTGAGATATGAGGTACCTCACAATCCAGAAACACTTTGCCGTATCTATTCTTATTTGTGCTTTAAATACCCTTAAATTTTACAATTGGCTTTATTTTTATAATTAGATAAGTTGGGAGGCTGTTTAAATTCTTAAATTTGAAAATCGGACAAGTTATTGGCTATTTGAGTGGAAACTTGCAAATTGACTTAAATTGCTTTAAATAAATAATAAAATTAATTATTAAATCAGTAAATAAGATGTTTCTGTTTAACAAAGAGGATTCTCAAGTTGAAAGGACTAAATCGAACTTGAAATGGAAGATTAAGGTGTTTCTGTTTGCAGTGGCAATTTCCAAAGTGACCTACCTCTTCATCAACTACTACAACCCCTTCAACACCAACAAGAACAAACAGCCCTAACTTAATTCTTTATTTAGTAATTTTAATTTGTTAATTTATAATAAATTGTTAAATAATAAATACGAGGAAATAATTAATAATTATATTGAACAAAAAATAAATAATAATTTTATTGAGAGGAAAAAAGAAAATGATTTGTAATGAATGTCGCTCTGAGGACTCAAAGTACAAGTTCAAGTGCTGCCTAAACTCCTTCTGCTCGCTCAACTGCTACAAAAGTCACCAATGTTCACCTAATCCAACTTTAGGCGGAAAAAATAATTCTACTAATTTTATTGATAAGAAAGAAATAACTAATATGGAAAAAGAGTTGGAGAAAAAAGAAAATTCTCTACCCACTAAGGATGCAAATAATATAGAAAAGAAATTAGAAAAGGATGAAATAACTATTGAACAATTAGAAAAGGATGAAATGCTGAGGAAATACTTGTCGAGGAAAAGTCTGCGGCAGATGCTGCTGGCGGTCTCGAGCTCCCAAAACCCCCTCGAAGCAGCGCGAGGCTTTTTAGGCATAAAGGAATTTTCCGACTTCTTCAACTATCTTCTCTCTAACTACTCCTGCTAATTTTTCTGTTTTCTCACGTATATTTTAATTATTGGAGCAGCTAATTATTTTTATTAATTAATTATGTAAGAAAAATGTAAAAAAAATAAAATTACATTAAAAAAATAATTAAAAAATTAATCGGAAAAATTGGATGAAATGGTTTCGGATTCAGTTGTGTCCAGGAGGCTCTCGATTGAACTTGTGGTCTCCGAAACGCTTCGCTTTCGCCTTATTATTCGCTTCTTTTTTATCTTTTCAATTCTGAAGAATTTGCAAAAGGGGAAAATTCCCTCCTCAAATTCCTCGTTTAAAATTCTCTTGGCCTTTTCCTGCTCTTCTTTTTCCATTTTATTTATGTTATTATTTAGATTAGTAGGAAAGTGGGGATTTTCTGAATAATTAGTGTTAGTGGAATTGTAGGGATAATTAATAGAGAAGTGGGGATAATTAACTGAAACGGTACCAGATGTGGACGTAAGAAGATAAAGAAGGCTCCTGATGGTGTGACTTTTGTAGTTGCGCTTGTACTTGACGAAATAATATTTGAGCAGAACTGCCAACTTTTCTCTCTCGGGCGAATTTTCCTCGACTTTTCCGTTTTTCAAAACGAATTCAATTAAACTCAAAACTTCGCCAACCTCCACAAACTTGTTTGACCTAATCACAATCGAGAGCACATTAGCGACAATACTAAGTATTTTTGATTGTACTTCCATATTATTATTATCTTTATAATCTTTATAGTTATTATTTATGTTTCCATTATAGTTAACATTAGTATTATTACCACTACCATTAGCACTGGAACTTGATAATATAAATATATTAGAAAGTAAATCCTTTATGTTTGATAAAATGTTAGAGACTGGCACCCCACTGTTGAGGAAGTAGGAAAACGAGCAGCTGATAACGTCCTGAAAAATTCCAAAAAAGTCGAGGGTGGGGCAGCTGAAGCAGTGGAAAATAATTTCGCGCAGCAGCGAAACGTCCCAGTCGCCGAGGCGGACGCTGCAGCTCCCGCCGAAAATGGCCACCTCCAAAATCGCAATTAAATACTTCTCAAACAGTTTTCGCTTATTCCACTTAATTTTTTTTATCACCTTAAACCGGTTATTTTCATGGTAGCTATGAGGGTTATTAGTAGTTTGGTGGGGATAATTATCTGAAACTCCCTCTAAACCATCCAAACCATTATCGCAACAATCACTCGAAATAAATGATAAAATGTAAACGACCTTGATCAGCAACTTTATCAGCACCGAGTAAAGGTAGGGACACACGGCAGTCTCCCCACTCAGAATGCGCAGAATATTCTCCAGCACCTTTTCGGCCCCATCCCTAACCAAACTACTCTTACCAGAAGGAGAATTAGCCCCAAAGTTACAACAAAGTAGGTACAATAAATCGATAATGATTTTTAGAATAGTTTCAAACTTGTAAACGTAAATCGGGTTTTCGCAACCTTGCAGGTTTTTCTCGAGTTCAGCCAAGAGCGACGAGTAGATGCGCAGTTCCTTGAGCACGTTTTCCTCGTTGTAGTTCTTGACGTTGAAGGTGCAGAGACATTTAAGCAAAATAATGTTGTTGAAGTAGTTCACGTCCCCACAGTCTTTTTTTCCACTTTCCTCGCAGTCAACTTTGTCCAAGTTGCCGTTTGAAAACGACTTCAAAATGGGCAACACAAAGCTTTTAAATATCCTGGAATCTATGTGCACCGTATTATAGTTATTACAGTTATTATCAATATCCATATTACTACTATTAAACGAATTAAAAGAGTTAAAATATATGTATATTACGGTCAACAGGGTCAAGTATCTGTTTTGCGTCTCCTGGTTAATTGTTTCGAGCAGCAGCCGTTGCTTCCCAATCAGTTCCTCGTTCATTTTAATTTCCTTCTTCAGCTTCTCTTTTTTTTTTTTAATCTTATTATTTGTGTCACTATTATTAAGTTTGGATCCCCTTTTATTATCACTATTTAATAACTCAAGCAGAGTCCCCCTATTCTGCCTGGAACTGTTATAGCTGTCCCGAAGTTGAGACTGGAAACGGAGCAGTTGGCCAAGTGAAAAGGTGCGAAAGTGCAGCTGCGAAATTTCCTCTTTGCTCTTCAGCTTCAGCGACCCCACGTCTACTCTTACCGATTTGACTTCGTTCACCTCAAACGGGTCACAAACATAGTTCAAAACGCTTAGTATCCAATTCTTATTTTTTTTGTCTCCACTTACTCTGTTGTTATTTTCTTCGTCCCCATTTCCCTCATTCCTTAAAAAATCATTATTAATTTTTTCACATTCACTACCGTGTAATGAGTTATAAATCAACAATAAATGGTACAATAAATTGTTGGAAAGTAAGTGGCACCTGTTCAGCGAGAAACTGTGCTGCATCTGCCCCAGGCGAACGTATTCGAAAATTAAAGTCGGCACGACGAACTTGGCCGGGCCCCAGCGCAGCAGTTTGCGAAGCGAAAATTCGAGTCTTTGGGATTGCCTGAACTCGAGCTGGTCCTTCTCGAGGAACTCCAAAAGCGTCAACAGTAACAGGTTTATTTCGTTGACAATTAAAACTTCCCGTTTTTGCACCCCATTCTCCAAACACCCCATTTCTTCACGTTTATTTTCATCTTTACTACTATAATTGTTGTTATTGCTATAATTGTTGTTATTATCCTTATTATCCACTAACAATTTGTTATTATAGCTATTACAGTTATCCATATTATGTAGCAGTCGATCCAATTCGTCCAATACCAAATCAACGTTAGAAAGATTAACATTTGTCAACTTGAGAGTCAGGTAGAGAAGAAATTTGTTTTCCAACTTTTGTAAATTTTCCTCAAACTTCGCCAAGTTAGTCGCGTCGAGGCAGAGCCTGGAGTTGGCCCGGGCACTTTGGGAGTACCGCGCGAGCGCCTCAACGACCAAATTCAGCTGCAAACTCGCCCCCAGTAAAACGCGCAGAAAATTCTCCAGGTCCCCACTTATCCAACTGTTCAACAAATTCACAAATTCCTCCTCATAAACCCTCTGTTCTATTTCGACTTCTTCTTCCTTACTTTTTTCAGATTGTTCCCCTTCATCCATATTTTTATAGTTATTAAGAGTGTGGGGATTTTCGGGATTATTAGTGTTAGAGGAATTGTAGGGATAATTAACTGAATGAGTACTGAAATGGGGATAATTATCTGAAACGGTACTGGAAGTGTGCAGGAAGTCCAGGAACACGTATAGAATGTGGTAAACGCTCAAGTTCTCGAAATGAGGAGACAATTTTCGGTAAATGGCCGCTCTGACCCTCTGACTCGCTCCCTCCAACTTTAACACTAAGTCCTCCAAAAGTGCCGAGTCAAAGATGTCCAAAATTTCAACGATTTGAACCTTGATCGATTCGTCAGCGTATAAATCACACTTTAAATTATTCAAGAAAATATTCAACACTTCTTTTATCTGCATAAACAATTAATCATAAATAAGTTAAATCAACCCTAAACCCTATCCATCTAAGTAACTAATAACTCTAAATAAGTATAACTTATAACTCTAATAACTACTTATTATATCTACCTAACTAATAACCCTATCTAACTAAAATAAATATTACAAACTTGAAAGGACTGTAATAACTTGTAAAGGATCATCTTTGTGCTCGTGCTGTTGGCGTTCCTTTTGCTCCTTTTCAGGCTGCCGTTCGACTGGTTGAGCAGGTTGACCACGTTCAAAATGTGCTTCTTGTAGAGTTGCGAGTTGACCACGATCTCGTCCAGACACGAGTTCTCGACGACAATTTGCAGGAACTTCAGAAAGTGGACTTGAACGCGTTTGTCCCTCGTGTGAATCAGAAGCAGTAAAATGTCCCAAATGTACTAAAACCCAATATGCGACAGTCAACTTACCAAAAGTAACTTATTTTGATTATATTCATCTGTCTAAGGGTAATAATTGTTAGTTATTCTTTATAACTATTAATTAGTTCTTAATAACTAACTAACATAATTAATTAGTTAATCATAAATAACTAAATAATAACTACTAGAAAATACGGTTAAACGGTTTAAGATGAACTTGCTGTAGATGTGCGAGACCAGCTGATAAATTAGCCGCGAGACTCTTTCAATCACCTTCAAGTTGTCGTCTTCCTCTTCCTCCTTACTGTTACTGTTATCTTTATTGCTGTTATCTTTGTTGTTATTGGAACTACAGGATAAACTGGGATGGTACTTACACGTGTAAATGATTATCAACAGGAACTTCTCGTACAGAATGTTCAACAACTTGTTCTCAATCTTATTAGTTCCATAACTACCATTCAATGAATTAGTACCACCATTACAACCGTCATTTACTAAAAATAGATAAATGTTGTCTATGTCCTTGGACAATAAGTGAAAGGCTTCGGTTTCGGTCAAGTTCCGACTGAATATCTCCTCAGTGGCCCTGCACAGGTTCTTCAGGAATGTTCTAACGCGTTCGTAGACCTCAGGACTTAAACGCCTAAGTTCAGTAAACTGCAAATTGTCCCTCAAGTCCGTAACATCTCCTTTATTTTGTTCTACTAACTTCCCGTTATTTCTGGGCAGTGATTTAGCGTTTATAGGCAGGGAATTACCGTTAGTATAGCCTGGAGTGTCGATGGGTTGTGAACTGGGAAAAGGAGTTAAGAGTGAGCCCCTGGAGTCGTTCTTTTCAGAGTTAAACAACAAATCCAAAATTTTAAACTTGTTCCCCCTTTCTTCTTCCTTTTTACTATTTATATAGTTGTTATCCTTGTTGTCGGTGGTAGCAGTATAGTTATCTTTGTTAGTTTTAGAGGTAGTAGTAGTTTTTTTAGTTCTATTATTTACTAATTTGTTACCAATTCTGTTATTTGTTAAAGAGTTACCATTTCTATTGTCTAATGAAGAGGTATTTGTAGGTGAGTTATCACTACTGGAACTGTTATCGTCCGGACTAGCATGAGATAACTTGGAAAGATTGGAATTACTTTTGGACTTTTTGTTAATTGTCTTCTTCGGGCTCTTATCCTTAGTTTTGCGCTTTCTAGAAGCCATTTCAGGGTCAGATTGAGCAGATGAAGGGCGGCTTACACATTGTGTACAACTTTACGATTTGTGAGTAGATTTACTTAAAAATACAAAATTTGAATGACAAGTGACAATAATTAATAAAATACAAGGTTAAGAAAAAATAAAGTCTGAATCTAAGGTAGGCAAGAAGATTATGGTGTAAACGTACTGGACGAAAATCACTTTTTATATTCGAGAACCCCGGAATTTACAAGGGAACCTATACAATGGATAAGGAAAGTGGTAAAGTCGACAATTCTGAGGGTAATCGAAAGTTCGTTCGGTCTCGAAAACGGTTTAAAGTTTACACATGGAAGTACAAGAAGAACATTACTCCGATTTCTTCCTTTATACTGCTAGTTAATCAAATATTCGGATTCAGTAACTTTTCTTAATAATTACTAATTAATTATTTCTAATATTATCTAGTATTACTCAATTATTACTAATAGCTGTGCTTATTGATAATTACCTTTATTAGCTACTATTTATCAACATTTACTAATTAAAGTTATTAATTCTAATTAGGTATGAATTTATTGCCGAATACCGTCAAAAAGGAAGGGTTAGTGAGGTTTACTTTGGCTAATTTGACCGTTTGTTTGGTCTGTTTGGGCTGTTCGCTGATGTTACTCAAGGCCATGACGCTTCTCCCTCATAACGAACAGTTTGAACAGAGAATTGAGTACGATTCAATCGCTAAGTATCACTTGAGCAGTAACGCCTTCAAACTGGTCTCGTTTCTTCATCACATTGGCGACTTGCTCACCATTTCACTTAGTCTTTGTGTTCTCGCCAAACTCGTTGACTTTCTTTTCATTAAGTTTATCGGATTCACACTGTCTCTTCAACTCTATCCCAGTTTCTCATTCAACACAATAAACAACTACAACATCAATAACTACATTACTTACGGCAACTACAGCCCCTTTAATCGGTATATTAGTAGGTTTAATCCCTACAACTATAACTATAAAGATAATTATAATTATAAAGACAACTATAACTATAAAGAAGATAAGAATATATGTACCATACAACCGCTCAACACGTATTATATGTATAACAACTCTTTTGACAATAAAGAAGGTTATAAATATAACTATAAAGATTATAAAGAAGATTATAAAGACAATTATAGAGATAAAGAAGATAAGAGTAGGAATATATGTACAATAGAACCTTTTAATCCCCTAAATAGCGTTAATAAGTATAACTTTAATAACTACAAAGATAATAACTATAACTATAAAGATAATAATTATAAAAAAAAAGATTGGATTGTGAATATCACTGTTGGATACTTGATTTGTACAGTGATTTGTCTCAAGTTGAGTAACAGTTCGTTGCAGGAGACGATCAAGTTCCACTTCATTTCGTTCGTTGTGATTGTTCTGATCTTCCTGCAGCTCATTTCGTACTCTGTTTACAAGCTAAACCGAACTTCAAACCACCTGATTAATCTTTTTCCTTTTTTTTCAACTTCTTTGTTTAGTTCTTCCAGGTTATTTAACTTGTTTGGTAGTAATAGAGTGTTATTTAGTACTACTAAAAGATTATTTAGGAGGTTTAGTTTTGGTGGTGGTAGAAGGTTTAACAAGTTCAGTAAAGGTCCTTTGACCCGGTTGTTTACCCCTAACAACAGTACTAGTGGTACCTATAGAAGATTGTTTAATGGTGATATCCACCTGGTTAGTAAGATAAGTAGGTTGGAACCGTTTACTAACAGGTACACTCCCAAAAATACGCTCTACAAAATAAACGATTATATTAAGCTGTTGTTTATATTTGTGGACAACTACAACTTGTCCAGTAACCTGCCCTGCTGGGTGAACGAAGTCAACAACGACGTAAACGTCAACGGCATTGTCGGGCTGTCTGTCATGTTCTGTTTCCTCAATTATTCGGTTTTGAGTGTGATTTTTTCGGGTCCTGGGCGCATTTTGAGGATTGAGGAGGAGGAGGGACTGCTGAACAACGTGCTGATGAACAATTTGTTTGAAAACTTTTTCGGAAACGGGAAGAAGGGGTTGACTCAGTTCGTGGTGAGTCTGAACATCATTCTGTTCATCATCATCACCTGTCTGCCTGACATTCTGTTTTGTAACATCTCAAACCGTTACAATTTGATCAATTTGGGCCTCTTTAACAACAAGAAGACGTTCTTCATCATCAACCTTCTTCCCTTCCTCTTCTCCTTCCTCTTCCTCAACAGCCCCACCGTCACTGAGACTCTGGACTCCTTCAATCTCGGCATTTCGCTGGTCTGCAACTTTCTGGTGCCCGTTTTAATATTCATTTTGAGTTGCAAGTTCCTGAACAGCTTTACCGACGGCAGCGGTGCCAAGAAACTCGAAAAAAAGAGCATTCTAATGAACAGATTGAGTAAACTAAGTAACTGGAACTTAAACTTTAATAATATCTTCAGTGTTAGTGGTACTAATAGTAGTGTTAATCTTAATAAGGTTAACAGTTCTACTTCTACTGTTAATATGGATAACACATCTACTACTACTACCTGTACTAATAGTTATGGTAGGGTTAATACGGATAAAGAGGATAATGAACAAAAGAAAGAAGACGAGGAGGAGAATTTGAAGATAATTAAGAGCATCAGTTTGAGGTTTGGGAGTTACAAGAAGTCGATTTCGAGCAAGTACCGCTTCGCGAAGTCGATTTCGAACAGCTTCAGCCTCGGCAAGTCGATCTCAGTGGGCCAGGGCGAGTACCTGAAGCGGCTCTCGACGAACCTGACGCGCACCATCTCCTACAACTTCAACCACGACTTAGTCAAGGACATAAACGAGGTAGTCTTAACCAATTTGCCCGATAACAATTCGTTCACTAGTTCCGGTACCCTTAACCCTAACATTAATAGTAGTAGTAATAGTAGTAGTGCTACCGCTAATAATAGTAACAACACTACTACAAATAAATTGGATTATAGGAATTTTAAAATTATTAGAAATTCGAAGGAACTGAACAAGACGCAGGACGAGCTCTTCAACGCCGTCAACAGGCCCTCGAAGCTGATCAACTACAGCACGCTAAACTCGCAAACACATTTAAATGCTGAAAGTGATAGTAAGGATAGTACTAATATGGATAGTTTACAAAATAATGACAAAAATGACAATAATATAAAAAATATAAAAAAAAGTAGAGTTGTAATTTTGCCCGAAAAGTTGGCGAAGTACGACCTGTGGCTGGCCCGGGCTTTGCTGGCCCTGATTAGCCTTTCGATTTTGGTTCCCATTTTAATTCACACGTACGAATTTCTAATGTGATTTTTTATTTATAATTAATTATTAACTATTTATTTATTATTATTTATTTATTTAATAACAATTATTAATTATTAACAAATATTCAATAATTATTAAGAAATCATTAACTATTCAAGAAATAATTGGAGAAATAACTATGAAAAGTTATTAAGGGTGTGTAGTGTACTGGTAGTACAAAGTTGCGCTAACTTCAGTTATTTTGAGTTAATTCGACTCTAAATTTGTTAATTTGTTTTTTTAAAGTTATTCGTAAATAGAAGGCCAATGGGTCTCCTCAAGGTCATCAGAAAGACCAAAATCAGGGAGAAGGAGCTCAGAATCCTAATACTGTAATTTTCCAATTATTCGTGTTTTTAAGCTTATTTTAGAGGCCTGGACAACGCCGGAAAGACTACGATCCTGAAACGGCTAAATGAGGAGGACATTAACAAGATTGAGCCGACAGTGGGATTTAACATTAAAACGCTCAGATTTAAAGAGTTAGTCCCCTTTTTAATGAATTTTTTAGATACATTTTAAACTTTTGGGACATTGGAGGCCAAAAGAGCATTCGCGTCTTCTGGAACAACTACTTCGAGAACACCGACGCCATCATCTGGGTGATCGACTCAATAGACCTTTTCAGGCTCAATTTGTCCAAAAATGAAATTATAAACCTCTTAACATACAATGTATGTTTATTTAGTTAGTTATTATAGCTAAATAATTAGTTATTACATCTACATAATGAATTAGATGTTAGTTTTAACTAATTACCCATTATAATGAATTACCCATTATAACTAGTTATAACTAAATAAGTGATAATGTGTTAATCAGAATTTGAATAATAACATTAAACTGCTCATTTTCGCCAACAAACAGGACATTCCAGGCTCAATCTCCATAGACCAAATCGACACAGTACCGTCTTCTTCTTAGTTAATTATTTATTATAGTTATTTATTCTTCATTTATTCTAATTAAATAATTATTATTGTTAATTATTATGAATTAATTGTTAAAAGGAGTTAAATTTGAACAAAGTTATGAATCGTGAAAACTATAACATTGTGGCCACCAGCGCCTTCAACGGGCAAGGAATCATGGAGGGGATTAACTGGCTGATCTCAAACATCAACAAATAGCTCTAATTTAGTAAATATCGAGTATAATTATACATTTAAAGATTAGTTATTGTTAATTAATTGGTTATTGTTTTCATTATTGTTTGAAGAAGAGGAAAGAATGAAGTATTCGGCAATTTCGAGTCGTTTGGTTACTTCGTCCTGAAAAGGCTAAAAAGACTAAAATTACCTTTAGGAAGTGAACGACAACATCTTTACAAAGGGCTAAACTTTCGTTTATTTGTTCAATTATAAAATGTTTATTTTCGTTGATCTGTTTGATTATTTCCATCGCTGGAGGGTCGCTAAGCATTTTCATTAATCACTTTATATTTATTATAATGATCTTATTTATCTTTTAAAGGTATTATTATGATATAAGATGATAAAGGATTTACCATTTTAATAAAGTTCCAGTTAAAGCGGATACCATTTTTTATTTCTTTTATAGTAATTAGGGTTTGTGGTTACATTTAATTAGAATATAGGGATTAAAATATACTATTACAGGATTGTCGGTATAACTAATATATCATTTGTTAGTATGGTTAATAAATAAATAAGAATAACTAGTAAGTTAGATATGGTGTTGGAAGGCGAGTGTAGATAAAGGGTAAAAGGTAAATAACAAGTTTAAAAAAGTTAATTAAAAGGCAAAGACACTAGTTTAGACATTCGTGTGTGATGGGACTCGAACCCACAATCTTCGCCTCCGGAGGGCGACGCGTTATCCATTGACGCTACACACACTGATCTCCAACTGTTGAAATTAAGTTTATAAGATTTTAAAAAAAATG
>JAQQTN010000033.1:15541-28172 GCA_029379255.1 Theileria luwenshuni
GAAGAAAGTGTTAACTCGGAACTACAAAATCAAGAAAATGAAGAGTTGGAGGTAATAAAAAGTGATTCTTCCGAGGAGGAGGAAGAAATGGGGGACGAGAAAATTCTCTTCTTGAGTGCGAAGAAAATGAGAAGTTATAGGGACAGAATGTCGAGACAGGAAAAGAAAAAAAAACTTAAAAAGAGCAAAAAGTTGGCAATTAGTGCCAAGGGAAGCAGACAGAGTTTGCCGAATAAGATTAAGGAAAGGAACAAGCCGTTGCTGATGGCCTTGAAAAGCAAAAGAGTAAAAAGTAAATTAAATTTGAGCATTCCGCAGCAAATAAAAAGGTTAAAACGGCACGTCAAAAACATAAAAATAACAAAAGTTAAAAAAAAACAGCGTCGACACCTCTAACTTTAAACTCTAATTTTTTATTTTTTAATTATTTGATAATTTTTACACGTTTAAAATTATATATAATAATTTGGTAATTTCGTAATTATTTATTGATTCATAACTATTAACACATAACTATTAACACATAACTATTAAGTATAATTAGTTTACAGTAGATTAGTTGGAATTGTTTAAAAATTTGTGCAAAAATGAGTTTTTTTTGACAGTGACGAAGTCGTCGCTCAGTTTGTAGCTGATCAAGTTGCGTTTACACATTTCATAGAAAACGTACTAAAACGTTATTAATTATTTGTTAGTTAGTTATTTATTAGTTATTTGTTTGTTAGTTATTTATTTGTTAACTGTGTATAACTACTAATAAGTAATTACAGTTAACTAATAAGGAAACGAACAAGTGGATTAAGTATTAGTATGCGATATTCGTAATCATTTTTATTTTTACTTTTACTACTGTTATTGTAGTTAGTATCACTGTAATTATTGCTATTATTGTTGTTTCTGTGAGAATTAAAGTTGAAATCAGATAATTTGGCACAGAGCTTGTCTAACACGTTCCTCCGCCGACAGTGCCACTTAACGCCCGAGTTTGGCAGGAAAAAGCCTCCAAACTAAAAAAAGTTAAAAGTGTCATGGGGCGGGAGTTAATTAGGCCAATTTACCTGGTATTCCGGTCTTCGGGCAGGGTTGCAGTGGGTCTGGAGGATTCCACAGCTAAAGTTGCTGTTTATTCCGTAAATTCCTGAAATTTGTGCTAAAAGGACTAAAATGGCTAGTTTAACATCAAATCTCATTTATCTGCTACTTAATCTACATTATTAAGAATAATAGTACATTATGAGTGTAGGTGGAAGGTACCACACACTGAAATGTAAAATTAGGCGGCGTTATCAAACTTTATCTTAAAATCGTTGTTTGCGTCTTTATTTACTAAATTTGAGCCCAATTCTTCCGGGAAGGGTTCCAGGAGCAGGTTGAACTCGTTGCAGACGTGCAGGAGGCACACGAACAGGATGTGTATGGTCACGACGTTTTTGTTAAATTTTTTGTGAATGTGGCAAACGAGCTCGTTGAAGTTCAGGTTTTTGTCCTGTGAGCAGTTCTGGTTCAGGAAGTCGATGATGTGATTTTTGAGCTTTAAAACGTCCACAAAGCTGTTTGCCTCCACTTCCTCCACTTGGCTACTCAATTGCTCACTCAATGGCTCAAAAGGGGCGTCTTGGGAGTCTGGAAAGTCAAGAAAACCCCCGTCTAGGGTTAAACTGTTCCTTCTCGACTTATTTTTTAACGTGTTAACTCCCAAATTGAGGTAAATGCTGTAGTTGTGAAGCAGTTCGTCCAAATTGATCCTGTAAACTTGGCCAACTCTGTTCACTCTCCTTGAACCCTCGTACAAGTTCGAAAAACCGCTTAAAATGTCGCTGTAGTTCTTAACCGAGTCGTTGTCGATGAAGTTTGGCAGTAGTTCTATCGAGTCCAACTCGTCGCTTAAGTTGCCGTTGAACACGAAACTCAAAATGTCTTTGTTCGTCTTCACTTTGTTCTTCCTTTCCTTTGTCGCGTTCTTTGCCCTGGGACTCAACTTCCTTCTAACTTGCTCCAAATCTTCGTAGTACGACATTTCGTTGTTCAAATTCATGAAGTTTATCCTGTTCACGAACTCTATGTTCTTTCCACTCTCGTAGTTATCCATATCGAGTTTAGCGTCCAATTCCCTTTCCTTCAACTCTTCTTCAGTTTCAAACACGTCATAAAAGTCCATATCTCCCCCTTCATCTGGTTTATCCAGGTTGTACACGTTGTTATCCACATTATCGATGTTGTTGTTAGTTAATTCGTTGTTACCCATATCCATATTGTTATCCGTATCCACATTAATGTTATCATTATTGTTGGTAATACCAATTAAGGTGTGGTAATTGTTCCTTTTTAGGTAAGTCTCGAGCTCCGGAAGGATGCGGAGCGACTCGAAGTCCTCTCCAGCAATTTTATTCAGCAGATTCTTATTTAGCTTATCTTTATTGTCTTTATAGTTATTAGAGTTATCTTTATAATCTTTATCAGGATTATTAGAGTTATCTTCAGTAACCCTAACATAACTATTACCATTACCATCATTACAACTATTGGACGACAATAATAACTTTAAATTAGTGTTGTTGATTAGAATGTTGTTGAGTAGGAGTCCCTGTGGGCCAAACTGGTCGAAAAGTGACGAGATTTTGAGGAAGAACGGGTCCATCAGGAGCGATTCGACCGGCAGGAGACTGAGTGTGACTTCGTTCTTCGAGAGGAGAGTGTTAGAGCCCGTGAATTCGTACAGTTTCTTTTTGTTCTTTTTGCTTCCGATTTTGGCGCTGTTGTTGGGGTTGTTGTTACTCTGGATGTTCATCAGGATGTTGAAAGTCTTGTCGTAAATCGCCTCGACTCTGTACCCGTAAATCTTACTCGCACTTTCAACAACTTTTGAAGCGGTTGAGAAACAAATTTCTGAACTTTATTTCGTTTTCGAACTTACCGTTTTTGCTCTCCTCGCCCTCCCTGTTTTCGGACTCTTCGTTCTTGAGGAGAAGGAGGTCGTCAATGTGATCTATGATGCCAATGTCAAACGCGTTGTACGTGCATATCTTGTTCGACGAAAGCGCAGTCATACAGTCCGTAAACAGCGATAAAAGCTTATCTTTGTCGACCTTTTCGTCATTTTTTGGCACTTTGAGGTCACCTTCCCTGTCCCGTCCACTATTATTGGCATTATCGTTCACACCTTGACTGTTATCGTCTCCAATTCCCTTAAAAACGTTTAAACCCTTCGTTTCCAGCTCAAAACTTGGGTCATTAGGCTCCCTGGTCTCATTCGGGCTGTTATCGGCACTGCTCTCGGACAACTGGGTCCTCCTCCTCTTGCTTAACTCGTTGTCAGACTTTCCAAACTGTTTCCTCTTGGAAGACAACCTTATGCTATCTCTCATCTCTAAATTCGGCTAATTAACAGTCATTTTCGTTCTTTTATGCCAAATAAACGTTCAGGAATGTGTAACCGACGCCTGGCCTAACCGACTACTTTTCAGGAAAATAAGTGCCAGAAACCCTAGTTCCTAACATGTTAATATATTTTACATACTTAGATAAAAGTGAAACTCAAAATTAAACTGAAATAATGCCATTATTGGGAAACTGGGTGAACAGTCAACCGTAAAATAACCAAAATTTTAAAATTTCTCAAATATCACAATTTTTACAAAGATGCAGTAAAAGTAAACTAAAATAGCCTAAAACATAACGAAACAGTCCACAAATTAAAAAGTTAACCGCACTTTCCTCCCGCACATCCCTGCGAGTACACCCAGGACTCGTTACTCGACTTCGTGACCGTCAAATAAACGAAACTCTCGGCGTCAGTCGGATGAATGGCAACCAACTCGTCCAAATCACTTTTTTTTGCGTTAAAAAGGAGCAAAGAGGCGAAGCCCTGCATGATCTCGCCCGCGTTAGGGCCCACAAAGTGAAGTCCGACGATCGTGCCGTCCTTGCGACACACCACCTTCGTCAAACAGGTCACAGGATAGTCAAATTCTAACAAATCATTAGCTATTAACCATTAATAACTATAATTAGTGAAATAATTAACAAAATAGCAACAAAAGGTACCGTCGTTTGTCTTCTTGTTCACTCTGTGCACTGGCGATATCTCCAGGTTCGAGTACTCCTTCAGGTACACCTCGACGTCGTCTTTTCCGTACTTTTCCTAGCGAATAGTTACAATAGTTAGTTAATAACCAATTAATGGATAAATAGTTGTCTAACTATCTGTAATAACTAAAAAATAACTAAATAAAAGTACAATGGCGTCCTCCTCGGAAAGGCCACAGCACGAGTACTCGAAGGGCGTGTAAACGCACGACGGAACGTTCTCATAATTCATCTAAATTAACAATTAACAACAGTTAACAGTAATTAATCAACAAATAACTAATAACCACAATAACTAAGTAAAAATTACCTGTTTTGTTGAGTTGTTGTACAGTCTTTGAATCAGCAGTTCGGACGCCTTAATGGCAACTGGCGCCAATTTCGGTTTATTCGACAAAATGTCCCCCACCGCGTAAACGTCCTTCAAGCTCGTCTCCTCGTTGTTGGTCACCAAGTTGAAGTTCCTGTCAAACTCAAGCCCGAGTTCCTGATAGTCTAAAGTCGTTATTGTCGATTATCGTTAAAATACGTTTCACGTCGTCCAGAGGCACTCTTCCAGCCGCGTACAGCACAGTGTCAAAGTAGTCAGTCGTATTATCATTAAACGTGACCTTAATTATAGTTAATTAGTTAATTAGTTGTTTAGTTAGTTATTTCATAATAGCTATTTCATAATAGTTAGTTAGTTATTTCATTATGGCTAATCACTCAATCAAATATTGAACTAATCAACCAATTAAACAATTAATTAAACCACCTTTAATCTGTTGTTGTCCCTTTCTATTTTTTTGGGCAAGTTCTGAATCAGAAACTTAAGCCCGTAGGCCTCCATCAGCTCCTGGACCTTGTTGGCGCACTGCTGGTCAAACCCCCTGAGCAGTATGGACCTAACACTGATCGTGACCTGTCAATTTATTATTTTATTATTTTATTTTGTAAATGAGTTATCAATGTGTTGTAAATATCTCAATATCTCATTGTGTGTTGTAAATATCTAATAAAAAACTATTTAAGATAATTAAGAAGATAATTAAGATAACTATATGGCACATACATCGAAGCCTAGGCCTGTTAGAAAGCCCGCACACTCCAAGGCCACGTAACTCCCTCCAACGACCAGTCTGTAACACGTCATCAAGTTCAACAAATAAATCTAAATAAATCTATCAAATCTGTATGTCTAATTGAAAATACGTCTTTCCTGGCGCTTCTTTTAACGAAAACAGGTCGTCAGAAGTGATTGCGAACTCTCTGGCCCCCTCGACGTCTTCTGGGACGTACGGTCTCTCTCCCAGAGATATGATAACCTTATCTCCAGTGACGTACTGTAAATTATTGTGTTTTGTCTCATTTACTTTCTAATTAGCCATTTACCTTAGTTTCCCCCTTTAACTCGTACTCCACTGTCTTATTCTTCCTGAGCGTTGCGTAGGAGTTCACGTACTCCACCCCCGAAACGTGCAAGGAAGACCGATATGAAAAGTTTAACATTTTAACGTAATTTTGTACAGTCTACCATTTATTTATTTATAATTGTTGTTTTACTAGTTGACAAGTAATTTATTAGTTATTGGTAATTGTCAATAATTAATTAGTTATTGGTAATTGTCAAGTAATAACAACTATTTATAAATAGCTAATAGATAATTAACTAGAAAAGTTACTTGAATCAGTTTTGGCCAGTTTACTTCGTCGGAATCGAGCGATTTGGACAGTCCGTACGAGAATCTGTCGTAGGCCGAGCTTTTGAGAAGACTTGCGTAATGCATAAGTTTCTTCGGAATACATCCGACGTTTACGCAAGTGCCTCCAAACCCCCAACTTGTTCCCCTTTTGGTCGGCTTCACGTAGTCGAACAGAATTATCTTCTTCCCGAACTTTGCGGCCTCTTTGGCGGCTGTCATTCCTCCTGGGCCTCCTCCCAGTACTATGAGATCGTAATGGTTCGACATTTTATCTTTATAATTTGGATTGTGTTCTTTTAAATTATTATTGTTGTTGTTATATTCCTTTGAAATGTGTTTATTATTAACTTTTAAGCTGTTTAAGCTCTCTTTGTGTGATTTATTTGTGGAATCTTTATCCGATAACCAAGTATTCTCCTGAACTTGAGAATAACTTGCTGTATGATTTCTGTTATTGTTTAATTCTCTATTAATTGGAAGGTTTCTTAAAAAGGTGGAAAACGTTCTATATTCAGATAAACTATTACTCGAATTTATGTTTGTGTTAAAACACAGAGCCTTAGGAGGAACTTCAAAATGTTTCAAAATAAAGTAGGAAGACAGAAATAGCCTTGGGACTGTTCTCGATATGGATACAAATCTTCGAAAATAGAACATTGAATACCATTTTAAGTGAATAGAAATAGAATGTGTTAACACCTCACACAGTCTACGACAATCGGGTCTAAGATCCTATCACATCACATTTTGTTATTTTTATTTCAATCTGTATCTTTAGTATTAGAAATCTGGTAAATGTTTTATAATTCTTCTAATTGCGGAAGATCTTCTAATGTGGAGATTCCACGTCTAAATTTAGAAATTCCTAATGGGTAGCTTTTACTGCCCAAAATTGGGCCTGAATACTCGTTATTCCTCTTTAAAAAATACTTTTTAATTAAGTTTGAAAGATGCTTAGACTATTAGAATTCTCCAACTTTGTGCACCTTCTGCACATTAGTTTTGTCTACCTCGCTTATGAACTTGAGTCTAGAATTTTTAGTCTTTATCGCAATATAAAGTCGCACAATTCACTCACAGGTTAGTTTTTTAGATTAAGAACTTATGTTAGCTAGTACTTTGTGAAAAACTGAGAAGCTTGTCTATATGCTAAATTAGACAGGTTTATCTCATTAAGTGGCTGTAATTGATCTCTTTTCTTTATATTTTTAGTTGTTTTGGTGTTCTTGTTGTATTATACTTGATTTGACTGTGTTTTGTGTGAATTTTTAAGGATTTAGACTTACTTAGCTACATATTGTCTTGATGTGTCGTTAAACTGACATTAGAATGACATTTAATCCTAAAACAAGAGGAACTAGTAATAACTGTTATTCAGATGGAGGAATGTGTGTTCTCGGGGGACGACGAGTCCCAGATGACGAGCGTGAGTTACACACCGAGGAGCGGCGAGTTCGAACTGAGCGACAACTTTATAATCGTCGAAAGTGACGAAAAGAGCAACTTCAGAACTAAATGTGACACTTACGAAACGAGTGCCACCTTCTTCTGTCGACTGCTATCGCTGGTGTACTTCTTCTCGTTCATGGCTAATATGAATCAGGTGTTGGGGCTGTTTGGGAGTAAGGGGATCTACGACATATACTTAAACACGACCACGTTTCTGAATAACCTGAGCACGAAGTCGTTCTACGAGGCGCTGTCCGAGTTCCCGAGCATGTACCTGTTGATCCCAATCTCCGACTTCACGCTCAAACTGCTCCCTTTGGTGGGAATGGTCGGGTCGTTCCTGATGTTCCTGACGGGCTTCAACTGCATGTACTCGTTCCTGTCGCTGTGGCTGCTGAAACTATCGCTGGTGGCGCTGTTTAAGACGCTGCCGAAGACGGTGTCGGACCTGCTGTTGCTTGAGGTCGGATTCCTCGCAATTTTCATATTCTCGCCCTTTAAGTTCTTCGACAAGCAAACTAACCTTGAGGTGCCCACGCTAGTCAAGTGGAGCTTCAGGTTCCTGGCCTACAGGGTCGTCCTGTTGTCGGGGGTCTACAAGGTGTTCCTGCTCAAGAAGGTGGACATTCAGCACATTCTGATGTCGGTGCCGCTCCCCACCTTCTTCAACTACTACCTGGTGGGAGCCGTGGCCAACTACAGGCTGTTGAACGTGGCGTTCACGAGTTCGCTTATCTTCTTCGAGGTCGTGCTGTCGGTGTTCCTCGTGACGCCGTACAGAAGCTGTAGAATATTCGGAGGAGTCGCCACTCTTGTCTACTCGGGCGTGTTCACGCTTTTGGGCAACTTCGGGCCGTTTTACCTGTTGCTGATGCTCTCGAGCTTGTTCTGCCTGGACGACCAGTTCCTGCACCCGTTCGCGAGTTGGAAGTACAACCCGTTCTCGAAGTCGGACCAGTTGATGAGGAAGGTGTCGGTGGACTTGGTGGACAACATTTTTGAGGACTACGCGAAGAAGGACGAGGCGAACGACCTGGACCACTCGCCCAACACGAGTCAGGCCTCGGAACAGCTCAACAACGTGAGGGTGGTCGACAACAGCCAGGTGAGCTGCGGCCACTCCGAGAAGAACAACTCGGACAACGACTCTGAGAACGCGAGCTTCGGGAACCTCTACTTTGACCGCATTCTGAGTAACCTGAACTACTCGCGGCACCGGCAGTACATCAGGGAGTTCATGAACATTGAGAACAAGCTCTCGAACAACCTGTTCTCGGAGTGCCTCAAGAAGGTGATCAAGGACCTGTTGCTCCTGTCGTACCTGACTGCGATCGTGTGTCTGACTGTCGCGCTGTTCCTCTTCAGGAACTACCGGGGCCTCAAGGCGCTGCTCCTGTTCGTGCTCTGCATTCTGCTCAAGTCGCACTGCGAGGCCGTGAAGACGAAGATCACGTTCCTGCAGGGCCAGTACACGCTCTTCGTCCTGCAGACGCTCTTGCTCTTCGAAATGCTCAAGAACGGGCCGAACACGTGGAGCTTCCTGCTCTGGATAGGCCTGATCGAGCTCCAGCTGAGCCTCTCGAAGGCAGTCGACAACCTGCACTACCTGGCTAAGATGATCATCCAGTCGTTCCTGCTGACGCACCTCCTGCTCTACAACACGCGCATATTCCACTCGTCCTTCAGGGAGGTGCTCCTGAGGCCGAAGAGTGAGCTTAAAATGGCCAGGGAGACGACGAGCTTCAACTTTGAGAGTTACGCCGACTTAAACTACGGGAACAGCCTGAACAGCTTTTACACGATCAACAACTACAAGAACGTGTACCCGGTGAACAACGAGCGCTTCGAGGTGGTCCTGGAGGGGACCGACGACAGCCGCGTGACCAGGTGGACCGACTGGAGGGAGTACTACTTCAAGAGTAAGCCCTCACAGTTGGACAGGTTCCCGCAATTCGTGCCCTTCTACGAGTACACGCTGGACGACCAGCTGGCGACCTCGTTCAACTCCAAGTTCTACTCGAAGTTTGCGCCAAAAAGGAGAACAGTGCCCAAAAAGGAGGAAGAACAGCAGTTCAGAAAGAAGTACGTGGCGAGTCACCTGGGCAAGCACCATTACGTAGAGTACGATAGTTCTAGTAATGGTAATGTTAATGGTAATGGTAGTAATAACAACAACTATACTAATAATACAAACGATAACAATACGAACGATAATAAAATAAGTTATAAGGACAAGTATCTGTTCCAGATCATAAAGAGCGTGCTGACGGGGTCCGAGGACCTGAGCAGGCTGTTCCTGGTCGACCCGTTCCGAAACGGAAGGCCGAAGTACGTCAGAGTGCTACTGTACAGGTACTATTTTAGTAATATGCCGAAAAATGGGAAGTTGAGTGAAAGCAACAAGGGCAACTGGTACGAGAGGGAGTACGTGACGGAGCTGGTGCCGCCGCTGTCGTACACACCGCCAAAAACGGTGAACACGAGCCATTTAGAACGGGAAAAATTAAACACAAACAGTAATAACAGTAATAACAGTAATTTAAATTTAAATGGAGAGGAGGAGAGTAACTATTTTGCAACACATGAAGGAAGGAGGATGGTAGACGGACGAGAGGGAGTGAACTTGAAGAGAAAAGATAGTAAACAAAGTAATTATAATAAAAGAGATAAGTTCAGTCAAGAAGAAGAAAACGAAGTAATGCACGTAGTTCATACGATGCCGCCCTCAGACAATAAAACGGTGCCGCTGAACATGGCAGACAGCTTCAACCATAAGATACCCAACGTGGATGGAATAGTTATAGCCTCAAAGTAATATCGTATAGTTAGTGTATGTCTTAGATATTGGTAAATTGAAATTGAGGTGGAAGGATTGAATAAAGTGGAGTTTTTGGAGCGTATGTGTAAAAACGGGTTAGGGTGTAGGGACACTGGCAAATGGACAGTTTTTATATTTAATTTAGCAAATGTAAGATATTTATAATAGAAATAGGTAATCTGAGTGAGCTGGCACGAACTGGATCTGGAAAATGGTTGATAAGTCCACATCTGAGATTTACAAAAAATTAAATTTTAAATGTATATTGAGTAATATTCATAAATTATTTTAAAAATAGCATTATTGAGTAAGTCAATGGTTGAATTTTAAAGTAAATAGCGTAAATTTAAAGAATGTCTCTAAAAAAGGCGGCAAAGGAAAGTAAGTATAGGTACATTAAAACCTTAGATATGAGCCTTAAACCAGTTATTTCCCGTTCAAATTAAGAGATGAATGTAAATAAGTGGTTTCTGAGCTTTTACTTGATTTAAAGTTTAAAATGAGCTCGATGTGTAGAGAGTTAGAAGTAGATAAAAGGGCAATAACTTTATTTTAGGACTGCTTTGGGCCGTGAAACAGGTGGTGGTGCCCTTCGGGAGGGTAATCATGCTCGTGGACCCCAAGAGTCTGAAGGTTGTGTCGTCCTGTTGTACAGTAAGCGAGTTGATGGACGAGGGGGTGGACCTGGTGGAACTGCTGACTAAAAGGAGGGAGCCTTTGCGGGGAAAGAACGTTTTGTGCATACTAAGCGACGATTTGGAGTATTTGGAGGTGTTTTTGAGGGACTTTGTGCCCGGAAAGGAGAATTACCAGGGCGCGTTCATAATGTTCAACGGCCACCTCAGAGATGACTCCGCGTTGCGGCTAATTTCGAAGAAGATGGACTTTGAAAGGGTGTTGGGCTGTTTCGAGCTGCACTTGAACTTTGTGACGTTTGAATCGAACGTGTTTTTCACGCAAAACTACTATTTGAAGCGAATGTACAGGTGGAACCACAGTGAGGCTGAAAACGCCGATTGGGACTTGGGAGGCAGGAATAAACAAGACTTAAAGCAGGAAGGATCGGGAGCGCACGAGTCGGAGTACGTCAGTCTGGTCTCGAGCAGAATTGCGAGCGTGTGTTCGGTGCTGAACGTGTTCCCGAGGGTGTCGTTCCATAAAGGGAACAACCCAATCACGAAGAAGGTGGCGGGGTCAGTTTACAAGCTCCTGAACGACACTTTGGACGCGGCGGCCTCCACAAACTCCGAACTTCTCATTTTCGACAGGTCAGTCGACTTTAACCCGCTCTTTATCCACGAATACACCTACCAGGCGTTCGTGTACGACCTGGTGAACGTCAGTTACTGCTCCTACAGGGAGGAGAAGAAGGTGAACGAGGCAGTCGAGAACATAAGGGGCTTTCTGAAGAAACAGACGACGAGTGACAGGTTTGGCAGGGAGGAGTCGCCTAGGGCGGGCAAAGCGGCGGAGAAGCTGGACAACTGCTACGAGTTCAAGTTTGTGACGAACGTGAACAAGACTGAGGACAGAGTGGCGCTGTTGGACTCGGAGTCGGACGTGCTGTGGAACAAGTACCGCCACCTGCACATTCAGAAGGTGAACGCCCAAGTGTTGGAGGAGATAAACGAGTTCTCGGAAAAACACGTGCCAGGCAGTAAAAGTGCGCCCAACACGGCCCTGAGCAACAACAAGGCAATGACGACCCTGCAGTCGCTCAGGAACCTGCCGAACGTGCAGTACCTGCTCGAGAAGTACTGGGCGCACGTATCGCTGACTGAAAGGTGCTTTGAGCTCGTCAAGGCCAAGAACCTGATTCGGATTGGCACTGTGGAGCAGATGATAGCCACGAACGTGGACTCTGGCGGGAAGCACGTGAGTCACTCGAAGTGCTTTGAGAAGATGGTCGAGCTCTTGAGCGAGGACCTGGACGAGCTCGACAAGGTGCGCGTGATCCTGCTGTACCTCGTCAACTACAACAACCTGAACAACTCGCACCTGGAGCGGCTCTCGAGCCAGGTTAAGCTGTCGGAGGAGGCGGCCGAGCTGGTCCAGGAGGTGATTGACTGTTTGCCCATATTCGGAGACACTGGACTTTGTGGGGGCGATAAACAGGGAAACAACGGTCCAAACAGCGCAAAAGGCAAAAAGAAGGAGGAGGAGAAGGCGGTACACAGGCTCGAGAAGAACGAACTCTACAACTTCTACAAGAAGCAGAACGCAGAGTTCGACCTGTCGCGCTACATGTCCGAAATCGCGTTCGTGGTGCTCCAGTACCTGAACAACAAGTGCACGCACCTCTCGATCCAGGACTTCAGCCAGCAGACGCCCATGGGCGACGGCGAGGGCCGGAAGAGTCCGCGCTTCAAGGAGGACAGCCTCAAGAGCTTCAAGTCGCTCTTTCAGGCCGAAAGCGAAGTCGACAGGAAGAAGAAGCTGATTGTGTACGTGCTCGGCGGAGTCACCTTCGCAGAGTGCAGGGAGATGTACAAGCTGGCGGAGCTCAAAAACCTCGACATTTACATCGGCGGAGACGAGATTCTAATCCCATCTCAGTTATTACAGTCATTTTAACTTTATTATGGTTATATTT
>JAQQTN010000033.1:35717-57979 GCA_029379255.1 Theileria luwenshuni
TTGTCTATGTAACCTGGCTTGTTTAACGGGTTCAAACAGGACACAAAGAACTTCAGGTCCCCAATCAACTGGTTGTTTCCAAAAAAGAAGAACCTGGGCACTTCCAACAGGTCCTTCAGATACTTCTTAAACATTTTGTCAAAGAAGTTGTACACATTGTCACTAAAGTCGGTCAGAATGAAGTTTCCTGAGTTATCCTGGTGAAAGAAGTAGAAGTCGTAATCGTCGTAACTTTCAGTCTCACTAAACACTTCAGGCGTCTTCTCACTAACGTAAGTTGTTCCTGAGTACCGTCCCGAGTTGTCCCAATCTTCCTGGAAGCTGTACTCCTCCTCTTCCTCCAAAGATTCACTCTTTTCCTTCAAAATCAGTTTTAAACTCCTACTTTCAGTGACAACTTTGTTAGATCTGATTCCGTTAATCTTGTAAGGGCCATAGTACACGCGGTTTGTCACCAAGTCCTTCGTGATCTCCTCGGGGTTATCCACAAAGAGAGATATGCACTCCTTCAGAAGATTGTAGTCTTTCAAGTCCCACAGTAGGTATATCCTGTCGAGGGGGTTTATTGACTCCTCCACGTAAATTATTGTGTCTTCAGACAGGTATCCTCCCACTGGATCACACTTAATAATTATGGAAATGCTATCCTCAATTTCCAATCTGGTTCCCTCAGTGAGATACTTGCCCTTTTCTCTCAAAGAACTCAAGTGTTCTATTACTCTGCTTGAGTAGTTGCTTTTGTTTGTTCCTATTTGTAGTCTTCTCAAGTACTTCTTTTTGGTTTTACAAGTGGCCCCAAAAAAGGAGTTCTTAGACCATTCGTATTCCGAGTGTTTTCTTCTAAGATCTTCCTTCTTATTGTTCTCATTTTCTTTACTATTCAAGTTTATATCTGGAAATTTGCTTCCTTTGAGGCTCTCCTGGTCCCTCGGGGAGTCCAAAAGCTTCAATTTAGTTCCCATCTAAACCGGGGAGTTTACCAGGTCATTTTTGGTGAGTTTGTGTAGAGATGTACCAATCAAGTTTGGTTTAAATCTTAAAAAGTATAACGACTGATGTCGGTTTATGTTACATTCTAGATCTGGCAGATCGCTCATGAAAAACATAAAATTTCAATATTTTATTAATCTTACAGGTAAAAAATGATTTTCAAGAAAATGTGTAAATATATATGAAATAAACAAACTAGTGAGGAAGCCCAACTTGTTCAACTCTACATCTGGCCCATCACATCCTTTTTTATGTATATAGTTTGTCTTTTTTTCTTAGAATATAATTTCTTTTTATATATTCTGCCCTAACATATGTGATTCCTTCGTTTTTGCTTCTTTTCTCTCCCTATTAATGCAGTTTACAAGTCAATGAGATTAAATTCAGTTATTTTCTGATTTTAAAGATGAGAGTTTTACAGGTTATTTCCGGGTTCTGTATGTTTACGTTCCCCTACTTTCTTGTATATTTAAAGTTTGGAGTGTAAGTTTTCGGTCTCCTCGGCCCATCAACATAGACACTTAGGGAAATTGAAATTTATTTTTTAAATTAATATTCTAAATAAAAGTTCTTCATATTATTTATCAGGAAGGATAATTTTAACAACGCGGCCATCTTCAGGTCAACCCTTCTATACTCCCTCCTCTCAGTAGTATTTAAGGTACTAATCACTATTTATCTAAGGAATCCCCCTTAACTTTTTATAGGTGTTTCTTCTGGCTACAGGAATACCCGAATTGTTGGCAAAATTTCTATTTCCAGAGGTAAACCAGGAGTTAAACATTTGCTCAGAAACTGGTGTTGGCCCTGTTGGACACTGTTTCCCTGGCCGGGATGAAATTCGCATTAACTTCAAAGTAAAATATATCTAATTAAATAAATAATCAGGGCGAGCTTGAGTGCCAAGTTTGACCACAGAGTGCTGTGTGTTGGAATATACTGGTCACTGGTCAGCAACCTGGTTAGCTGTTTCGTTGTCACGTGGAAGGTCTTCAAAAGTCTGGATTACACACTGAGATTCTACTACTTTGCTCTAAATGCCAACCTGAGCGTTATCGGATTCCTCTGTAGTAGCTGTCTGGTTCTCATGTATTTAAAAAGCAAAGTCGTTGCGAAGGAGCTGTACTACTTAATGGGCGCCTACGTCGTGGTTTTTCCGGTTCTCGGGGTGTAAGTTACCACTAGAATACTTAACCGATTTTACTGGACTCTAATCATTTAATTTAGGTTTTCGTACAACGAGGAAGCGGAGGTGGACAAACTAAACCTGGCCGTCTTCGGAGTTCAGGCGTTCCTGGGAGTCGGTTTGGGACTCGTGGTCAGATACTACTACAACAACAAGTTTAAAGTAAACAAGAAGGAGTAGCTTAATCTAATTTATAAATTTCTTTAAATGTATTCGTATTTGCTTCTGTTTTTACTTTATTTTTAGTTGAATGAATAATGTTAGTGTTTGAAACAACCAAGGTGTTATGTGTCGGTTGTGTCCCGACAATTTAACACAGAGTCATTCAGATGATTCGTTTTTCAAGACTCTTACTTTTTTACTCCTTCTCCCGTGTAAACGCTTTTAAACCGGACCTTAGGTCTATCATGAGTTTGAATAAAAATTTTAAGACTGCTTTAGTTCCAGTGGTAAGATTGGATTCTATGACATATGTAGTACAATAGAGAGAATTTGAGCCTAAAACATCTAATAATTACTCAGGCAGATGGAAGCGAAGACATTGAATTCGTAACGCTGGTGGATGTGCTGAGAAGAGCAGGGGTTTCAGTGGTAGTGGGATCAGTGAGCGACTCCCTGAGTTTGGTGCTGGCACATGGAACGAAACTGACCGCGGACGAGAAAGTTAACAATCTCTCGCAAAAAACATTCGATTTAATTGCAGTTCCAGGCGGTTTAGTGGGAGCAGTAAGTTAACCGTAGTATACACCCATTGAAAGATTCCAATAAAACCGTTAAAATAAACGATAAATAACGTAAATTTAGACGAACTGCGCCAACAATAACACGCTGGTAAACCTGCTGAAGGAACAGAAAAAAAGCGGAAGGCTGTACGCGGCAATCTGCGCGAGCCCGGCACTGGTCCTGGCAGACTGCGGAGTCCTGGACGAGAAAACGTCAGCAGTGGCATTTCCGGGCTTTGAACAGAAGCTGCCGAGCAAGGGAGACGGAAGAGTCCACGTTTCCCAAAATTGCGGTATTTTCAAAAAAAATTAATAAATACACTCAGTGACCTCCCAGGGACCCGGAACAGCCCTCGAATTCTCACTTAAACTGGTGGAACTGCTCTGTGGACCTGAAATGAAGAACAGACTGACCAAAGCGATGCTCCTTCACCCCTCCTGTGAAGTTTAAACCTCTGATTAATGTCGCAAGCTCGACTGCTTGAATTTGATAAACATTAATGTTATATAAGATGTGTAATATATGGTACAAAATTATTTTCCTAGTTTAATAGTTTTGGGCAGTTTAACTAAAATTAGAAAGATGCGGCTGAAAATAGCGATTAGAGTTGAAGAGAAGGGGACGAAGTATCTGTGAACGTGGACTCTGGAGAGGTGAAGAAGGGAGTTGATGACGGAGTTAAGGGAGGTGAAGTAAAAGTAGTTAAAGTCCTCAGAATTAAGGAGATTCTGAAGATCTGAGGTCTTTTTTCCGTTTAGAAAACGAGAGTTGAACCTTCTCAGAAATCTGAGGGAGGAAAGGACCCATCGCATGAAAATAGTACCTCGATGTTGATCCCGGTTCTAAAAAATAATGATATGGAGTTAAAGTAAAATGAATGTGTGAGATTAAGTAAATAAAGGAATTTTAAGCTTACTCTTAAAATTAAGCGGTTCAAAAGGGAAGTTTCGTACCTCAGCCAGTTACACAGAAGCTCTGAGTCCCTGCCGGCAACCTTTTGCTTCTTGGAGGAGGAAGGAGCCATAAATAGGCCTAAAAGGACCAATAAGAGATAATCATCGGAATTTATAAAATTTTAAAGTAAAATAAAGGCAATATGAGGGAAATGTGAGTGTAAATGTAGTGGGCTTAAATGGGACTAAATTAGATTTTAAAAAGTTTAATCTCTCTAAGAAGCCTCAACTGAACTTTGAGATTCTAATTGAAATGTGGTCTCCTTCTCAGAAACGAGTTTTGACTTGGGTTCTTTGGGCTCTTCGGAGTGTTTGTGGTCCTCGCGGCTGCTCCTCTCGGACTTTGACTCGTCCTTGGAGGCCCTGTCCGACTTCCCCGAGTCTGATTTACTGGATTCTCTGGGTTTTTCGGATTTGTGGGAGTCTTTGGATCTGTGTCTAGTGCCGTGCTTGTCACTCTTCTCTCTACTTTTGTGTTCCCTCGTCTTCTCTTCCTTCTCAATGTGCTCCCTCTTCTTTTCGGAAGCCTCAGACTTGACCAAACGCGTTTGGGGGTCCTTCTCCTTCCCATTTGAAAAATAAGTTCCTGGTCTCTCTATCATGCTGTAGACCAGGCTTTCGCACATCTGAAGATTTAGTTAACGGTTAATAAAGTTAGGCTTATTAATTAACAATTTGAGATTATTATTCATAGATTATAGCCAAATAACTTACCGGAATAACCGTGTGAACGTAAGGATCAGGGGTGTGAGGACGGAAGAAGGAAGGCGCCATAACTTTGGAAATGTGTTTCAGGTTCATTCCGTTTTTGGACACGTTTCTGGCTATGACTCTCAGAGTCTTAATTATGCACAGAACGCAGTCGGAATGCTCACTCCTCAACCTCGAAACGATCTCCTTCAGTTCCTCCTGGGTCTCTTCAAAGGTGCTGTTGTTTAAAACTGCGTTCTTGACGGCCACGTAGGCCTTGGGACCCAGTAGTCCGTTAGTCTGAGTGTCCAAAAAAAGCTTAAAAATTACAACAGCTTCATTGACGTTTTCAAAAGTGTAGTTCTCCCCGACGTTCTCAACCTTTGTCACAAGCTCGTAAAGGGTGGGAGCGTCACACTGCAAGTTGAGGAGGTTTGGAGTGGTCACAAACTCCTTGGACTCCAGAGATTCCAAAATGTTAGAAAGAACTGGCGGAATCAGTCTAAAGTCCTTGAACCTCTTCCCAAGTCTGGCTGAGAGGACCCAAAGTTCTGTTGAAAAGGGAGAGATTGGCCTCGTTATGCCCAGGTTTAGTTCCTCAGTCCTCTGTACCACGTAGGGAAAGTTTCTGAGCATATTCTTCTTATTTAACTCCAATTTATGTAAAATGTCTGAAAGGTTTTCCACAAATTCCACTTTATTTGTGCACTTTGAACTTGCAAATGGGCTTGAAATTGTGAGAAAGGTCCTGGTAGACACTGGAGAGTGTACCAGGTACACCTTAGAGAGATTCTTCTTCTTGCTCTTCGGGAGCATGTTATACCCTAAATTGGAATTTTTATAATTTGACTATTAAGATTAACAGTAACTAGGTATTTAGATGAAATGACTGAGAATTACATTGGTTGACTAGGTAGTAGGAGTTAGAATCGGACCATGAAACACAAGTTTGACAAATCAAGAGAGAATAGGTGGTATTCAGGTGGTCATCTAGAGCCTTTATAACGTATCTCAGAGAGTCCTCGTGGTTTTGGTTTGCCTTGGGTGAAACTGATGGAATTACCAGGAGTACGTGCTCCATGTTAGGCCCCTTTCCGATGTATCTAGCCAGGTAATCCTCCTTAAACCTGAATTTAAATTAAGGGTTGAAACCAAAATATTAAATGTTAAAATGTGTTATTATCAATAAAAATAAAGGATGTGTGAAAAAATGAGAGAAATAATGGCAAAACTTTTCAATAAGTAGGGAAAGAACAGTTAAAAATCAAGCTAAACTAACTATTCTTACTTTTCATCTTTAAACTCGGAACCCAGATAATAGTCGTATGATTTTCCCTCGAAATCCACCGGTTCAGAGTCTGAGTCGTACAAAACTCCCGAAACATTGTATGAGGAGGTAGATGCCATTCTAATATTAATTTAATTGCAGGTATAGATATACATTTGTGTTAAAATTAAACTGAAAGATCTAATGAAAATATTTTACAGAATTTAAACTATGCACATTGGCCTTAGGGTATGTTTAATGTGACACACCACATGTAAACTCGACTTGATGTTTAAGGGCCAAGTCTAATACACATTTTCTCGAATAATTAATATAAATTTGTATACAGTTATTTAAAGAATTTTATTGGTCATAGGACTTTTTTGGTGGTCTGAATCTGCCTTCCATTAACCAGAAAGCTAGCGAGTTAGGCTTGTCTGGAATCGTCTGGTTTCTCTTTTCCACTGTTTCTTCTTGTTGTAAATCTTCTTCTTTTTGTTCATTTTTACTGTTTTCTTGAGTTTTAATGCCATTGTCAGATTGACGAAGGATTCTTAGTGACTCTTCAAGATTGGCCTCCTCCTCCAGTTTCTTAAATGCCTCCATATCTCCTTCATATATTTTTTTTCTCAATTTTTGGACTTTCTTTGTTTCTCTCGTCAATCTTAGGATCTTTCCGGTTGTTTTATTGTACTCTTCCAGGGCCTCTTTGTACAGTTTCGTTGAAGCTTTCGATTTTTCAATTAGGTAATCGTTTAATTCATTTTTAGATTCTTGTAGGTTTTGTAGGTTTGTTTCTATATTAACTAATTCTTTGTTTAATTCCTCATATTCTTTAACAAGTTTCTTTCTTTTTTCAAGTTGTTCCTCTTGACTCGGTTCATTTATTGAGAATACTGCTGGAATTGAGTGAACAACTCTTAGTCTAGCTGCATTATATGATGTTTGAGTCTCCTTTTGCATCTAAATTTCATGAGTTTGTACTAAAATACCTTTTCAAAAGACTCTTTTAGTGATTTAAAATTTTTTACAATTTCTAAATTTTTGTGAAAAACTAGTTTACATTTCTCCACTTTGTCAAATAGATCTTGATATTTGCTCAATTCCTAAATAAATTTGTAAAATTAATCAGAATCATTTCTTACAGTATTGTGAGCTTCTATTTGATCATTGAAAGTGGTTAAATCAAATGGAGAGTTAATTACATCTCTTCCAAATAGTGTCACTGTAAAAGTCAATAAGATCACTCATTTACCTTTAAGTTTACTAAATTTTGATTTCTCGTCAACATAACACAAAATAAGGTACTAAAATGAGTTAAATTTGGAAAACTAACTCTCCCGTCATTAAAATCGGTTAAACTTATAACCTTCCCGCCTCCCAGAATTGTGGCCACAAATTCTGAACCTCCCCTTGAAAAAATTAAAGTCAAAGAATCATAAATTATATCTAATTTAATAACTAAAAATACTCTTTTGCATAATTTCCGTAAAAATCCTTTGATTGTACGATAAATTCCTAAATTTTAAATTTCACCTGCAAATACCTTATAGTTAGTCACGTAACCAATTTGCTCCACATCTAAATCGTACATTTATGTTTAAACTTACGTAATAACACAGATTTATCAGCTGAAATCTCCCCGAATGTAATTTGTACATCAAAAGGAGATCCTGTACAAAATTAGGTATTTCTCGTCTTACCATCTATGTGTTGTTGCTTTTCGTCTGTAATTGACAGTGACCATGTTCCTGCCGTCTTAACCAGATATGATACCTTAAAGATTTCAATTAAAAGTTGAAATGTGTATTTAAATATTTTTTTAATTTCGACGTTTTCATTTCACTTACAGTGTATGAGCCATCTTTATTTATTTTTAAAAACACATCTTCTCTTAGATCCTCGTTTTGGCTTGTATCTGGGTCCTGTTTCAAAGAGAGAGTGGCCAATAATTGGCCTCTAAACTCAGTAATGCGATATCCCTCCCTATCGTACAGATCTACAATACCCTAGAAATTGATGTTCACAAAACTTTAATTTTACCTCCAAGTACTTTCCTGCCCTTCCTCCTTTAAATGCTTGGCCTCTGTGTCTCACGTTTTTAGGGCAGAAATCAGGTATATTTCCGTATCTGGGATTTAGAAAACGGGCACATTCAATATCATACATTTTATATTTTTTTCAATTACAAAAATTAAGCATGGCTATTAACATTATTTGATATATTTACCTTTATTTAAATATTCATTTTATCGATAGAATTAGACATAAATACGCCTGAAACGTGCACTATCGTGCTACACCAGGAAAAAATACTGTTTTCGAGTCTAATTTGTAAAGAAGCCTCCCTATTTTAAATGTATTTATAGGTTACATCTTTTAATTAATGTATATTTATAAAAATTTGTGGAAATTACGTTAGTTTTTGTATAATAAATTGGCCCATTTACGTGATATTGCAAAGGCTAGTATTCTCTCAGATTCTTTCCAAAAAACATTGGAAGCTTATTTAAAAATATTTCAAGTTTATAAAATTGATTTGAAATTGATATAAAAGTGGTTACATAATGCTTTAGGGCTATTGGCAGTTAGAATCGCAAAAGGAATCCAACAAACTACAAATTGATAGAAGATTTGACACTTGTTTACATAATAATTGGAAGACACTTTTCCCTGCTTTGTTGTATGGTTGTCCTTTTTGGTGCTTACCCTTCAATGATAATCAAGGTTGTTTGTCTTTACACACAAGGGATACACACATTAAAACTATTTGCCACACAAACTTCTTTTAAAAATACATAGAAGACAACGTTCTAAAAACTGTTATTTCTCTAATGTTTGGTTGTTTACTTGCATGATTCTTACTTTTAGTACAACTTTACTTGTAAATTCTAATTTTAGTCAATGTGTGTAAGATTAAGTGGATCCATATGTGCAAAATGGTTGTGTACCAAATATCTTGATTTTTTACTGTTGAACCTTTAAATTTTGTTTTCACATAAAGAACATAAATAGAATCACATATTTCACCCAATTAATACTGGATGCCTTGATTCTAGTATATACATCGATGTGCGTAGGATATCAGGGAAAGGAATCCGTAGAAACTACCTTGGAATCTATCACAAAATCAAGTTTTTTTCTTATATTTGTATTTTAAATAAAAATTTATGTGGGTGTGAACTCTAAAACCGTTCACACAATTTTCAAGATCTTATTACACCAGAACAGTACCTGGTGTTTGTAAAACTAATAATAAAAAGTAGATGTAAACAACTGTAACATTAGATATGGCTAGCGGCCACGTAAACAACTACGTAGAGGACGCACTGAGCGATTCAGTCCTCAAAGCAGATCGCAAAGCCTTTTACTACGGAGAAACGAATATTGCAGACTTCGAAAATAGCTCAAGCTGCTCAACAACAGCGCAAAACTCGTCAGAAATATCGCTGGAAACCACAAACAGCACGACAAAAGTAACCACCAGTGCAGCAGTAGTGTCGGAAGATGAGTTTGAAGGCAACTACTGCGACACGCTGACCAAAACATCAGACCGCAGTTACACAAAAAATGAATTCAACTACCCGCAAAACTCCCAGGAAGAACCCTCAGACTTCGATCCTGGAAACAGTAAATCAACAGACGATAGTAAAAACACAGTGTTAAACTCGAGTAAGAATGCGAGAATGACTCAAAACAGTAAAAGTGAGCTTGACACGTCAACTACAGCGGAAAAGCCATCGGCCGAAAGTGATAAAAACGTGAGTAAAGATGTGACATTTAAAAATGAATCGGAGTTAAAAGGGTCCGAGAACAGTGTAAAAAAGGGAAGTAGTGATAAAAAAAGTAGTAGTACGTCAAAAACAACGGGAAAAACAACGACTAACAAAGTGGTAACGGACGTGTACTTCTTCCTGCTGCAAATGAAGCTGCTCAACACACTGGACCTGGTGAGGTCAGTGTGTAAGCCCTGGGGAGTGCCGCCGTTCGGGAACGACTACGTCTTTCACTTCGACCAGATAGCGAACACGAACACTTTGGGGCTTCTGCAAAGGTACGAGGACACGTTTGCGCCGATCTACAGCAAATTCGCGTCGGGGAACCCGAAGCTGCTGTGGACCAAGGTGGAGGACGTGGACTACTTTAAAATAGTGTACCAACTCGAGTGCATAAGGTTCAAACAGCCGTTCATCACGTCGATATACGAAAACATACTGCGGTACACGATCACGAAGTTGGAGAGTAACGGGAGCACGAACGTCTTGGACTCCCTGAACAACGCATACGTTGACTTGGAAAGGGACAAGGAGAGCGTGTGCAGCTACTGCGGAAACGTGTACAGAGGCAAGGACTGTAAGTACTGCCGGGACTACCTGGATAACACTCCGACGAAGAAGGCAATCATAGGACAGATAAAGGTGCCTGAGCCGTGGGGATACGGTAAACACGAATACTCTAGAGGATCTGAAGAACTGAAGTCTAAAAAGGAAAATGAAGAAGACAAAATGGAAGTGATAGACCTGGAAGCAGACGAGGAGGAAGAGGAAGACAAAGAGGGAGCTAAGGGTAAGGTAAAGGATGTTAGTGAAGCCAAGGAAGGAGAAGAAGTTCCAGAAGTGAACGAGGCAGAAGAGCCAGAAAAGGAAGTGGGAAGAGAGAAGGAGAAGTATTCAGTGGATGAATGGCCAAATGATTTGAAAAAATTCGAAAAGAGAGAAGCGTTCACCTTGACGAGTATGACGATGCCAGGGGGAGAAGATGACTCGTATAACCTGTTCAACGAAGATATAAGTAACTCGTTCATGTACTCGGCAAAGTCTGCGGTAAACACGGCAAGTAAAGCATCGGAACAAGTGAATAAGGAAAAGGAAGAGTTGGAATCTGGTGCGAATTCGAATGCAAACGCTAATGCAAGTGTAAATGCAAAGGAAGGAACGCAACTGGGAGTGAACACAATAGAGATGGATAAAACGGAAGAAGCGAGCTCGGCAACACCGATGGAGGAGGTTGACCTGACCACGAACAACAGCCTGACGAGCAGTAACAATAACACGAGGCTGATAACGACGGACAACGTGGATAGCACCGAAGTGGACGTGACGACGAACTCGAACGTCGACTTCAACGACAACTTCAACGATAACACCACAAACAACACGGAAAACAGCACTTCAGAAAAGGGAAAGTCAGAAGAGAACGTGGAGGAGCCGGAAACTGGGTACGGAATATTGGACGAGAACATACTGTCGACGATAAACGAAGAGCTGCTGAACATATCGGACGAAGACATCCTGGAGGAACAGTACCTGAACAAGGGAAACCAGGACATCGAGAAGATAATCCTGTCGGTGTTGAACAGGAAGCTGAACGCACATTTTAACAAGTTTCAAAACAGCAGATATAACCAGTACCTGGAAAACAACGGATACCTGATGTCGCTCTACGGAAACTACCCGTTTCAGCCGGGAACGACGAGCTCAAGCCAGAACGTGTACGGGCAGAACAAGGGGAGTGGCGGGAAGTACAAGAGCAGTTACATGAACAGTTACGGAGAAGACTCGTACAGAAACATGGATAAATACGCATACATAGAGAATAAATACGCACACATGGAAAATAAGTATAATTACATAGATTACCCGATGAATCAACAGACGAATAGAGAAAAGAAGAGGTTAAAGTCGCAGAAGGACCCGGACTACCACTACCCATACTCGTCATACAAGGAGGGATATAAGATGTACAGTAAAGAGAAGAATAAGGAAAGATTAAAAGACAAAGAAGAAAAGAAAAGGAAAAGAAGAGTGTTGTCGGAACAGTCGGGAGGCAGTAACGGAGGAAGTCAATCGGGTAACTACAACTTTAAAGAGAACTTCGGATTTGGATCAGGATTTAAAGAGTCATACGGGAGCTACAAAGACAGAGACTACAGAGATAAGGAGATTAAAATCAGCTCCCACGTGGTGTCAGCGAGCGTGAGCTACGATAAGAGACAGCAGAGGTTCATGGCGCAGTGGAAGACGAAGGAGGGAACGAAGCACTCAAAGTCGTTTTACGCAAAGAGATACGCAACGCCGATCATGGCGAGAAAGCACGCAGAGTTGTATAAAATGTACATACTACAGCACAGAGTGATGAACTCGAACGAACTAGTGGAGCCGACGTACGACCAGCTGTTGGCGAACAACTTCAAGGACCTGGACGCAGTCAACGTAGGAGAGCTAGACTACGACATCTAAGAAAGTTTTTATCACAAATGTTAATTTAAACAATGTAAAGGATTTAATGTAAAAATAGTGTAATTTAAGGACAGTACAGCAGTTGATTTGAAGGAGGAGGATGTCGATGATTATCGATATTGGGGGACTAAATAGCCATTGAGAAGGGCTAAACTTACAAAAAGGCAAAAGTTGAATGAAAAAAGGTCAACGGAAGCCAGTGTATGATTAATAATATTTAAATTCATAATATGTGTTAAGTTAATGGACGTTTGTGATGTGGTGTGCCCGTCGCAGATCAGAGTTAATTGTTTCCGAATCCTGTAGAATGGATCTTAAAAGAGCCATTATGTTTCAGTTTAGAGAGAAATTGAGCATTTAAAGTAAACGATGGATGAATGAACCCGGAAATCTCGAGCTCAATATTCAGCCTCGGCCTGGGATTCTCAGCGGCCATCGGCCACTACCTGTACCATAATCGCAAAATAAATGTAAATAAAAATAAAAATAGCGAAAAAATAGAAGAAAAAGTAGTAGAAGATCAAGGTTAGACTCTAGGAAGTGATAGAAGTTAAAAATAAACATATAAACGATTAACCCTGATTTTTAGGACTAAATAAAAAGGAATGTGGAAAAATAAAGGAAGAAAAAACAATTAAAAAATGTAAAATATACTACGCGAGTCAAACGGGAACGGCAGAAAGATACTCGAGAACATTAGCACAAAAATTATCAGTAATTGAAAATATATGTGACCCAAACCCAGTAAACCTAGAGGTGATACATAGAAGTCTATAAAAAATTAAAAAAATAAATAAAAGGATTCAATTTTAAATAAAATTTAGGATTTTGAAAGGGAGAACTTCTTCGAAGAGGCATCGGTACTCATATTCCTAATATCGACACATTACGATGGATTGTTCCCAGATAACACACTGGATTTTGTAAAATTTGTAAGAATTAGCTAGATTTGGAGTTTAAATTAGTTACTAATATTGATATTATGACAATATTAACCAATAAAGGTGAATAATTATACCCAGATTAAAAGTCAAGTTAAAAGGGGAAGGGAGTTTGAGCAGGTAAAGTTCTGCATATTTGGACTGGGAAGCACTGAGTACGACTACTTCAACGAGGCCGCAAAGGACCTGGATAACTGTTTGAAGTTGATGAAATGCAAGGAGTTCTCACCAATGTAAGGTTTAACAGTCACAAACTGTTCAGATTCCTGTGTGACGAACTCAACGGAGTAAACAGGGAGTTCGAAAAGTGGGAGAAACAACTGTTCAAGTCGTTGTCTGAGTTGTACGGAGTGGAAGTGTCGGAACTGGAGTCGAAAGAAACGAAGGAACCAATTTACTATAAATCCTGGAGATACCAATGTAACAAACTTATTAGTTAATTAGTTAATTGTTAGTTAATAATCTAATTAATCCATTATTTAATTGACCGACTGATTAGCTAACTAATTATAAGATAATTAATCATGAGATAAAGAATGTTTAATTATTGAAATAAATATTAAACGCTATTTTAGGTGATCTGGAACTGAGATACGTGAACGAAGAAACAAAAAACGACTTTGAAGCAGTTCCAAAGGATGTAATATGTAAACAACAGTGGCAGTGCACAGAGGCAAAAGTCTTTAAAAACTTTAACTTAATCCCGGAATCAGACCAACAAGTGCATCACATAGTAAGTCTTAAATTAGTAGTTAAAATGAAATGTTGGTATAATTCAATTAAATTTAGGAGTTCGAATACGAGGGAGATTACAACATATCGGACACGGCATACGTGTTGTACAGAAACCCAAAACATGTTGTAAGTCCTTATTATTTGTTTTGTTTATATTTATTATATATATTGTTAATGTTGATATTGTAAATAATTATTGTTAAATAAACAAAATTTAGGTGGAGTACTTCATGGAACTAATGAACTTGGAAGAGGAAGGTAATAATAACAATAACACTAATAGTAATAACTATAATATTAGTAATAATAACAATAACATAAATAACCACATTAACAATAACAATTAGATTTGGGAAAAACGATAACATTTGCGCCGAGATATGGAAACGTAAAGCAGCAAACGACGTTCTCACCGCCTTTTCCGGTCCCAACAACTATCAAGGTAACATTAAACAGTTAATTGGGATATTTTTATTACCGATTAGTTAAATTAACACGTTGATTACAGCTGATAACGATGTGTTTAGGAGTGTTTGGAACTGTACTGTGACCTGACAAGTCTGCCCGAGGACGAGGAGATTCTGAAGTTGTGTACATTTGTTAAAGATAAAAAGGAAGTGGAAAGAGTGGAAAGACTAGTCAACAACAGGAAGATCATGAAACACATCAGAGAAGAAGTGCAACCGACGTTACACGAATTCATTGAACTGTTCTTCCCGAAAACGCAATTCAGCCTATCAGGCTTCCTCCAACTGGTGCCAAAGCAGAAGCCAAAGGCCTACACAATATCATCAAAGCCAAAGGTAACAATAACAATAACAATAATAATAATAATAACAATATTAACACTAATGGTTAGAATGGAACCTTTTCAATAACTGTGAAGTTGATTGAGTACAACTTGCACTCGTTCAGGACGTTCTACAAGACTTACCTAAAAACGAGTTAGTTTTGTTTATTTATTTATATATATAGATGAATTAGTTAATTAGATTAATTAGTTTGTTAATTCGTCCAAATTAATAAGTTTGAATATTAAATGGAAATGTAGACATATTTAAGGAAAACGTTGAGGATAAGGAATTGTTTAAAAGGAGGATATACAGGGGTAACTGCAGTCGGTACCTGTGCAGCCTGGAGGAGGGAGACAGTGTTAGGTTCTTCATAAGGCCCTCATCGTACTCAAAAGTGGACTTGAATAAGCCAATGTTGTTAATTGGAAATGGAACGGGTAATAATACTAATAGTAATAATAATAACAATAATAATAATAATAGTAATAACAGTAATACTACTAATAATATTAATAATAATAATAATAATAGTAATAGTAATTGTTGATAATTGGTAAATTAACAATGTTGTAGGAATTGCAGCCTTCAGAGGAATGTGGCAATCATTACAACAACCTAATGAGGATTACCAAGAACAAGAGAACGAAGATGAGGAGAATGAGGAAGAACTTGAAAACAAAAATGAAGTTAAAAAAGATGACAAAAGGAAAGATGAAAAGGTGCTACTGTTGGGGTTTAGAACTGAGAAGCATGTGCTGTACAAGGATGAGTTGGATAAACTGGGTAAACTGAGTGGAGTTAGAGTAATGTACGCATTCTCGAGAGAACAGGTATGAAACGGCTTATTAAATTATACTAGTTGAATTTAATGATTCAAATAATGAAAATTTAGAATAAGATGTATGTGCAAGACTTGATAAAGAGTAACCTTGGATTATTCGAAAAGTTGATGGAAAATGAAGGGATAATATGTGTTTGTGGGTGAGTTTCTTTGATTATTAGTTGTTTATTTAGTTAGTTATTTATTTTATTTTTTAGTCATTTAGTTAGTTAATTGGTTATTATTACTGTTATTATTATTACTATTATTAACTAACAATAATAACTATTACTACTATAAAAATAACTATGATTATTTAAAATAAAAATGGATAGGAGTAGAAGAATGGGAAATGGAGTTAAGTTGATTTTGAAGAACTTCATTAAAACGTTTGATTTGGAGGAAATGAAGAACAGTCAAAGGTTTATAGAGGAGCTTTGGTAGTTTTTATGATGTTAATAACACAATAATAATAATGTTAATAATAATAACAATAATAATAATAATAATAATATACTTGTTAAATAATAAATTATATATAATATATAGTACATAGTGTATAATATATGGTTGATAAATGTTGTTAATAGATGAACATAGTATATAGTAATTGATAACTGATAGATAACGTTAGTGGTATTATAATAATAAAGATATAGTATTTATAAGTGTTAATACATAAATGAATAATACATATTATATACTTTATAAACGTTAAGGATAGACAATGTATACTAATTGATTGAAATGAAATTTAAAATAATGTAATTTAATGTGAGTTGGGGGAAAGGAGACATGTATTAGACCGCTCCAGGGAGTCTAAACAGCTGTTGAAGAACGAATCATCCAGGGAGTAGTCTGAGTCCACACTTGAGAATTCCGAAGATGTTGGAGTGTAACTGAGAAATAATCTGGAATGTTTCGAAGTGTTGAGAGTTACAGATTTCCTGAGGGTTTGAGAGAAAGAGAGTTTGTCGGGAAATCTGTCTCTGAGAGCCAGGGAAAGGCTTGCCAGGAAGTCTGAATGGGTCCTGTTATCTCGATATTTCGGAATTTTTTTGGGAATCAGTAGTACATTCTCAATTAATGGTGAAACATTCCAAACGAAGGAAGTGTGATGAACGAAAGAGTGTTTACTGTAAGCCTGAGCATTTCCTCCAACTTTATAATAAATGTGATTTTTGTGTTCTTGATTGTTATTACTGTTATTATTGTTATTGTTATTGTTATTATTACTGTTATTACTATTGTTATTACTGTTATTGTTATTGCTATTATTATTATTGTTATTGGTATTATTATTATTATTATTATTATTATTATTATTATTGTTATTATTATTATTGTCATTACTACTATTGTTACTGTTATTATTATTATTATTGTTATTGTTGTTATTGGTATTATTATTATTATTATTGTTATTGTTGTTATTGGTATTATTATTAGAATTACTAACATTTGAATCCATGTTTGAAGTTCTTTTCTCTGTCGGAATGGCACCTGGAGCCCTGATTACGTAGTCTCCATCAACTAGGGAAAAGGAACTGTTAAATAATTTACAAGGAAGGTAAATGTTATCAAAGGTCCACCTGCAGATCTCCTTCGGGTTTAGCTCTGGAGCCAGTGAATGGGATGAAATAAAGCTTGAAGTGAGCGAGTTTGCGTCGATTAACACAGTTCCTCCTCCGGTGAACCTTTTAATGAGTTTTATTTTTTCATTTTTACAGTAATCAAAATCTCTGATAAATTCCGAGGGGTTCCCGGATAGTCCGAAGATAACAGCTCCTAAAAATTAAAAATTATTTTTAAAAAATTTAATATCACTCTTTAAAAGATAAGATAAATGACCTATTTATTGAAAAAATTAGGTCTATAACTTCTTTGAAACTGGTAATAAATGAGTAGATATACATGAGGAAGTTAACTAGGCAATTACTTTCTTTTTGATGACTATTTACCAGAAAAAAGGCTGAATTAGGGCTGATTGGCGATACATTCCTGTAAATGAACTCCTCGAACTTCAACTGTCTCAAAACGTCCAGGTGATCCAGGCTGAACACGTAAAGGGCCCTGTCCCTTTGCTTCCTGACCAAATTGAGTAAATCCTGGGCTGTTCTGAGCATTTCCACCGCTTCCGACCATTTAAACCCGGTTTATCCTCTAAAACCTCGGGATTCTCAAGGAATTAATTCTGAACCTCAACTTTGTGCTGCAAACACGGGACCCTCAAATTTCAAAAGTTGACTTACACATTTTAAATCTAGGGCCTAAAAGGGACATAAAACTATCTACCAAGTACTGAAGAGGGATTAGATTATTTTTCTGCGGAGAATAAGTTCGTCTAGTCGGTTTCTAAAGAGCATGAAGTGCTCCCAGCCCGGCGACAGGTCGATTGATAGCTCCCTTATTATTTGGTGTTCTGTGAGCAGCAGAGTCTTAGAATTCTTGAGTATTCTGTATGCTTCGTTTCTAACTCCCTTGGTCAGGATTACGTAGCGATAGATGTACTTGTCGTCTTGGAATCTGGGGGAGTAATACACATCTCCGAAGGGGGTTGATTTGTAGGAGTAGTCTGCCACACTTGTTGTTATTATGTTAAAATTCGGGTGTTCTTCATCTTCTACTTTATTTACGAAAAAAGGCAGTGTTTTCATTTTTTCCAGCTCTTTGGATATGTCTATTTCCGTTGAGTCTACTCTAGACCAAAAATCTCCCACGGATTCTCTGCATATCCTCTTCACGTTAAAATCATTTTGTATTATTTTATATTTGGTGTTCCGATTTTCTAGGTTTACTAGGTTTGTTGACAGTTTATCCTTCAGCAGGTTTTCGTCCATATACGTTTTCATGGACGAGATTCCTCCTTCCCCGAATGTGGAATCTTTTGTTTCTCTGTATTTTGAAATCATATTATCTTTAATTTTAAATATTATCTTCGACTGAATCAGTGTGTATATTCATGTGTGTATCGAATCTAATAGACAGACGCTGGGTTGTTCTCAGCTTTTAAACTTTAAACAAATTAAAAGACATTTTAAATACTTTAATTTCCAAAGTTTTTTCTTTGAAATTTTCGGTTTGAATGCAGTTCGCATGTAGCACTCATCTGCTCCAAGTTAATTTACACAGTTGAGCATTTCTTCTTAAATTTACCTTTTTATTTATTTTATTTATTTTTAAAAATTTATTTAATATGTTTTAACAAAATGGAGTTACATTTACTTTCTTCTGGTGTGGTTAGAAGTGCTGACAATCCTTTAGACAATAACGGTGAATCTTTGGAATCCAGACTCAGTTGGACTTAAAATGACTAAATAGGCATTGAGTGTATTTTTTAAAATGTTAATTGCGTTAAATTTAAAAATGTGATTTTCAAAAATGAACTGTGTTAGTGTCTGACGTGGAATCTAACTCGACGTGTATTTGTTAGAAGCTTGACACTTTGTGTGACTATGACAGGATTAAAAATTGTTACTAAAGTTATCAGGGTTGTTAGAAACCACCAGAAACGACTGTCATGGGGTGTGTGTAACAGGAAATGTGTCAGCAAAAGCGCCCTAACTTGCTTATAAATCCCCTAATCAGCTGGGCAGTGGTTGGGTACTCTTAAAATATACTTAAAAGTTATAACACATTAAAACTTCAATTAAAATAGATCATGAATTAGTACGGTTTGGAGTAACTGTCGCGGTGGAATCCACGATGGGAGTAGAATCTTCCTCCTCTGTTAAAAAAATTAATTCCTCCTTATTAATTAAAATAATTTTAGTTATTAGTCCTCATTTTTACCTGTTGTAAGATCGGAATCCCCGTGACCTTGACCTGCCTGTCGGTCTTCTTCTGTTAAATCCCGGTATATTTTTTCTTTTTGGTGTAACCTGATTGAAAATTAGTACAAATGTTTGTTTTTGTTGTAAATATTAACTATCAATCCCTACTTTAATTATCCTCTCCTTGAAGAGCGATTCATTCAGCATAACTGCGTTTCCGACAGCATCCTCGTTTGAAAACTCAACATAGGCGTATCTGAATTAATTCATTATTATTATTTTTTATTTTTTATTATTTTTATGTTTATAAATTTATACCCTTTTGGGTGTCCAGTCCACTTATCAACCATGATTGTAATCCTATTTATTTGACCTGACGATTTAAAAAATTCCTGCAATTCTTGGGGTTTGGTTGAGTAGTCGACCTAGAAATAAGTTTTTACAATGTGTTAAATTAGGTAAGAATAAATACCAAACTTACGTTTCCAACATATATTGACCTCCTGTCGACATCTTCGTTGGCATCTGTATCCATTTCATATGTTGGCATTTGGGAGTCGGTCATTCCCTAAATTATTAATTATTTAATATTGAATAGACTGTCATATTGTTTATATATCATGTCTATATTATTATTTATGTAACGTTAGGTTACCCGAAGTTGTTTCAGTTCATCGTCTAACACAGTCAGGTTATCGTTATTGGTTCCCATATTGTTATAAGGATTTATAATATAGTGAACAACAAGGGGTTTACTGAAAAAAACAAAATATAATATAATTATTTGGTTGGCCTAGGATGCACCATTTTTTCTTGGTTCAAAACTCAGAGTATATATATGATGAAATATTTGAATAACCTATGTCACTATCCTGTTTTTCGTAAATTTTTTTGTACCTCTAAATGTAGTAATAAACACCTTCTTCAGTACGCCAACTTTCTGAACCACAGCATTGATCCTTATTTATCTAAAACTCCCTTTAACGCTGAAACTTCGTGTAATATAAATAATCGAAACATTGATCTAAAAAATTTATCATATTTAATTAGGGATTCTACTGATTTAATATTAGATTCTCTCAAGTTTGTTCCACTTACACACTGAGCTTTATTCATATCCCTTTACTAGAAATCACCCTAACTAACTTTATTTAGGAAATTCGAATTCAGAAACGTCTATCTTTCTTTCAATGGGGGAAAGGACAGCGTTGTCGCCTTCCACCTCTACAGACTCGCTTCTCACCAGTTATCTCTGGACACTAGAAAAGGTACTTGGACACACAATTGTCATTTTTAGTTTTTAAACTCCAGGCCGTTTATTTTAGAGAACCCACTTTAAATGAATTTCCCGAAATTAAGGAGTTTATGCAACTTATTGTAGACAAGTACGACGTCGATTTCAGGTACCTTTCAATCTCACTTACGATGCAGGGTCATTGAGACCGGGTGGGCCGAGGGCGTCAAAAAATTCAACAATGAGAACCTTTCGTTCATCCTCGGAACCCGGAGTGTGGACGACAACTGCAGCGGCTCTAAGCCGATTGAGCCCGGGAACTCCGGCGACCACCAGTTTACCTTAATCAATCCCATTCTCGACTGGACTTACGGGGACATTTGGAACTTCCTCATCTTCTTTCAACTCGACTACTGCAAGTTGTACGACCAGGGCTACACCTCAATTGGAAGGTAATTTTAGTTTTAAACAGATTCCTCAGTGTTAACGACAGTTTTCCCAATCCTCACTTGAAGCACGGCGACGGCTACCTCCCCGCCTACAAGCTCACCAACTGGGAGTACGAAAGGTCTACCAGACTAAAAAAATAATGTACAATATTTAACTTTAATTTAATTTTTTGCGATTAATCTTCGTCATTATAATCATCCCCGAGTGAGAACGGGTTCTTTTTTTCCTTCGGCTTCACCTGGACCTTCAGCTTGGTAGTGTATAACTTATTCTGATTCTTCCTAAGTAAGTCCTCAGAATGGGCCTCGGTTTTTGAACCTAAAAGCAAGTCTGACTGATTCAGATCGCTGGAGTCTAAATGGTCCTCAGTGTTGTTTAGGTCGGCCACGTTTGACGACTGGTCATGGTCGAGGTCGGAGAAGACGTCTGAGCTGTCGTCCGGGTCCACGAAGGCAGGGTCGCAATATTTGTTGTAAAGATCAGACTGCTCCTTCCTGAAGAGCTCCATTTCATCTTCGTTGACCTTTTCAAACTCCAATTTACTACTTTGCAAGTTTTGCAATGTCAGCTCTGCCAGATTCTCCCTCTCCCTCATTCTTCCTGCTCTCCGTTTGAGGGCAGTTAGTCTCTCCAGTTCCTCGTACTCTGCGAAGGCGTGGTCCGCCTTCTCGGCCATCTTTTCGGTTGTGCCCATAGTCTCATTCTTCTGGTCCTAAATGTGCATCAGTTAAACTAATAACTCACCTCTTTTTTGTCTAATTCCTCGGAGGCCAGTTTGGCGTCCCTGTTGGCGTCGTAGGTCCTGGTTCCCCCGGACTCCAGAGTATAATCGCCGTTTTTAGGGTCAGTTTTAAAGACGATTTCATGCTTGCAATTGGGGCATTTCCCGAAAAATCGCCACTTTACTATTCCCAGGTAAGTGTCATTGTCGAGTCGCTGGACCCTTGAGTTAAACTTGGTTCCAACGTATGTAAAATCGCGGCAACTTTCACATCTGAAGGTAAAGGGGTACATCATACGAATGTTTAAGAGCTTAGAATTGCCATATTTCAACTTTAAAGCTAAAGGAATGTCCTTTTTAAAAGCATCAGACTTGAGAACCTTCTTGTGGCGTATAAGGGCATCTGGGTCGAAATCAGGAGGGATGTACTTGTTAAGCACCTTCCGCTCTGACATTTTTTAAAATATAAAGAAATTACGATATTTTGCAAGAAAAAAACTATAAAATTAGGAAAAATTCACATTTAAAATAGAAAAATAATATAATGTACAGATAACGAGCGAAAACAATAATAAATTAAAATAATAAATGTAATTTAAATAAAAATAAATGTATATAGTATTATATAATAGAATAACTAAAATAATAATACCCTACATAATAGAATCATTGAGTTAAAAATATAGAAAGGTAACACACATAAGTTAAATTTAGAAAATAAATTCAATTAAAAACCAGTGAGATTC